>LQNS02277812.1:6797920-6822749 GCA_001587735.2 Parhyale hawaiensis
ACGCGTAAGTGGAACGGTTGTCTTGATACTCTCGCTTTGTCTACTACCTGTACAAATATGAGAGGCATTGGTTGCATTCTTCTATCCCTGCCCCTAAAGTCTCTAGGATCATTACACGTACTGCGGTCGGTGCGCACTCTTTCACGTTGGAGAATGTTAGGTGCCGAACTAATCAGTTCGGTCGGTGCTTCGTACCCTGGTCTTTATGGGTTTGGAATTCATTACCGGCATCGGCTTTCGGTCGTGATGGCCTAAAGGTGTTTAAGTCAGTTGTTAATGTTTTTTATTTCCTTTTGCAGCGTTTCGAGCTTCCGGTTGTTACAAAGTGCTTCATTTGAGTTATGTTACCTATCCGTGAGGGCCGAAGCGTGAAGTTATTATAACAATAATAATAATAGTATCAACTCTACCGATGAAAACACCTTCCAAGTACGTCGCATAAGACCAATCTTCTACCACGCTCGCGAGGTAACTGAACGGATGTGAGATTTAAACGTCATTTAGTATCAAACTTGATACCCAAGATAATCTGGTCACTAACCACAGGAAGTGACACACCATTGACTATAGATAAGTAACGGGAAGGCAGGCCTCAATGTCCGCGACCTAGACCCGGGCATAGTTTTAGTTTTATCTTCATTAATCTGATCCCCCACCTAGAACAACAGAAATCAACAACTCCATATCACGTTGAATGGAGTCTGAGACCTCCAACCCACTACGAGGATTCTTGCAAACAACCAACAAATCAACATTATAAACGATACCAACAAGTAAATAATGATCAATAACAAACAAATCCGCTGTGTATACAATGAACAATAAAGAGCCCAAAACAGTACCCTGTATAACAGCAGATACCGCATCCAGAAAATCGCTACTCTTAGCTTGTTATAGTTAGGAAATTTAAGCCTCCTTTTCCGAGCAGAACAATTTTACAGATGAACGAACAAGGGATGTATAGTACGCCAAGAGAAACGAGGAACCCATGCACGAAGGTGTTCCTACGCAGGATCAACGCGCGCATGGGAACAGCAAGTCGGGAAAGAAGAGGAATGAAAGGAATGGTCTTGATGGCTCTGTCTTTGCTGGTGCTGGTATTGGCAGCTCTAAACGATCTGTACACAGAGCTATTCTGTGATCTCGGATCTTCTTTTTTTTCATTCTTTTGTTTTCTCCACCCGCTGGGTTGGTTGCGTGGGGGTTTGTTAACCTCATGGAGTTTCTCCGTTCCTACGTCGCCAGCCTGGTGTGATTTAACAATAATAATAATAACAGAATAAACCATGAGCAAGTAGGAGTATGAAATCGCTACTCTTAGCAACTCTTAGCAACTCATTGGCATCTACCAGACAAAATCTGACTAACAACCTTAAAAATCGAATCACAAACCTCCATCAATCTTTGCTTATGAATCAAGCCTAGGTGATTCAAACAATCGAAAGTAGCACTGAAGTTAAGCTGCACCAACCTTGCTTCTCGTGAAAGCGACCCAACCTCTATGCGACAAACCCCTCATAAACTTAGACAAAACAGGTGAGATCGAAATGGGTCTTTAATCAGCAGTCCAAGGTAAGACACAGCCCTCAGGATCAGGCATTACATGAGCAGCACGCCAACATTCCGGAAATGAACCGAGGCACAACATTCGACGGAACACGGAAGCGAGCGGGGCCGCAGGTACAGCAGCCACCTGCCGCAGAATGAGCAGAAACACTCTTGAATGATCAGTGCCACCATAAGGGCCCAAACCCAGAAAAGGGCTGTGCACTTCAGGAGATCTAGAAACAAAACCGGAGAACATCCATTCAGAGTCACACACGGAAGGAATCTGCACTGAATCCCGGCTCTACTTCTGATAAAAGTAGTGCAAGAAAAGAGCTGCTTTAGAAGCAGGGTATACAACAAGGTGTTCACCAGCACCAATTAAAGGGGAAAGAGCTCGTACCAAACACAACCCTTTCATAGTACGTATTTATCAATTTTTCTTCAGTATAGTACACCACTAATGTGCGCTAACTGACGAAGCCAATAACGCCCTGGCCCTCAGATTAGGCTCCCTCTCAGCTTCTGCATAAGTGGTCTTAATCTGAAACTGCTGTTCTCTGAAACGCTTGAAGTCAATATCAGACATGCTAGTGCGCCAAGGGGAATTTGCATCTGCTTCAACTGGTGCACCCTCCGGCAGGCATCATCAAACCAAACTTCATCGCTTGTCCCGATCGTAATGAATCAGGAAATGACATAGGTACGCACCATACCAGAGAAAAGCGGATCCAAAGTAGACCCGGGATAAGGAGACGCTTACGACACTCCGAGGCTGCGCAAAGGACGCACCAGCACTGCAGGCCAATTCACTATGGGACATCAAAAGTACCTCTCGTCTCACAGTGACTCTCAGAACCCTCTGATAAGCTTGCAGCGATGAAGAGAGTGCACCATGGTCCGAGGAACCAATGGGACACGACAATGACCCTCCAACCAACTCAGGAGCATTAGTGAACAGTAGGTCAAGACCACCCAATAAATGGGTGGGACCCTCAACCAACTGCTCACAACTATAGACAGCCACGAAATCAAAGGTTGCATAGCCATGACAATCGTTCCTTCCAGACCCCATCAATTCCATATGGTGATAGTTAAGATTACTCAGAAATCAAAAGCAGAACACCTTTCTAATGTCTGAATCCTAGCCATGGCATCTGAAAAACAATCAAAAACCTTTCATCAGCAGACAGGACAGACTACGATACTCTAAAAACAAATGAAAGTTCCTAAACGAACTGCAGACTCGCATAGGCATCAACTCACAACATGGACACTCATATTCTCGCTGCCTAGACACAACAACACCATTACCTGCCCAAACAATAAGACCCCTGAAAGCAGGACACGAGTTTCGCAACCGTGATATTGGCTTCGCAAAATCTGTGATCATCAACCCGAAAACGTGACACGATGGCTAGAAATAGCACTAAATCAATCAGTGTCGGTTACAGAGAGTACAGCCAAATTACCGTAGAAACAACGAATTTTAGCTCACAATGTGTAGCAGAACGAGCACTAGAACCACGAAAAGCAGCGTTTTCTTTCACATCCGGATAGCAAACTATCCAAGACGGATAAAATAGACGAAAAATGAGTACCATGAGAGCTAAGATGACAACAATCATCCAAAGCAAGCCGAGAGTCAAAATCGGTTCGAAAGCAGCCTGCTTTCAACGTAAAATTATATTTCCAACAATCTGATTTCTGCAAGTGTCAGAATGACACCTAGAAGGCAGGCAAACGCGGCAGTTTTTTTTAAGTAATATACATCACTCAACTTCAGAATATGCTATACTAACATTCTAAACACAACTGTGCGTCAACCCAAATAAAGGCGTCTTTTTGTGACCACTTTGCGGATGATTCTGCCTGATTGCGCATGATCTGCGCGTTTTTGTGGCCGCGTTTTGACGTGTTTCTGATAGCAATCATCCGTGATCAGTGGTAAGAATTGATTGCAGCGTGATTTCCTCCGCAGGCTAATCATGCGTGATCAAAGAGTGATTCCAGCCGTTGGAGAAGTAAAACTTTGAAATTCAAGTTTGTGATGTTTTCTTATATTTAGGGATAAATTTAATAATGTTATGATGATTGTTTGTAATATTGACTTCCGGAATTGTAGTTTCCTTTGTTTTATGGCTGTGTATGTTCAAAATGCTTTAAATGCTGCTAGTTCAGTTATGTATTGGCTTCAATATAAATAAAGGTTCATTAGATATCCATTCCCTACCATTTTCCGTAAAAATACAATAAAAATATCTTCTCCGAAAATTGACATTGCGTCTCTGCTTTGTTTACAAAATCGTTGGCCGTTCTTGTGCTTTTCGGTGATCACGATCGATGATCATGATCACGGTGATTCTGATCACGAGCGTGGCCACAAAAAGACGCCTTAATTAGCTACTGTAGGGAAGCAGGCTGAGCAATTCTCGTCAGTGAAGTTTTTTTTTGTGAGAGAGAACTCGGACTCAGACGTCCATGCATCTCTGGTTGCAGTTTAAAGACACCGCTAAGGATTCGGCCACAGTACGTATTGGGAGCCAGCATATGGACACAGCTACGCATTTGGACGCTGATCAGTACGTATAGAAACCAAAACATTATCGCCTGAACCCGTTCCCAGCGCTCCTTATGTTGATAATTACCAATGGAGTCCTGCCAGGCTTGAGTGCGCGTCCCGTCGTAAAGCGCGGCGTACAGCACCACGCGGCTGTGCGACTGCTCGTTCAGGAGGCTGCACTCGATGGATGAGGAGGTCTGGTCGGCCGGGAAGGTGAGCACAGTGTCCGGCCGGCCGTACCTGGAGTCGGTGAGGTGGACCTCGAACCCGGTGACCTCACCGCACACGTCCTCTGAGAAAAGAAGAAGAGAACAACATGAAATTTCGTCGGTTAATAAAAACAAAATATTTCATTACGAGGCAAAAGGCGGCAATCCGAAAAACAGCGTGCCGCTCTTCCGTCCCACTGCTGCGGCTTCCTCGGCTGAGAGAAAACCAGCTCCATTAAAAATAATTTATGTCAGAAATATTTATTTTAATGCAGTTTTTAGTTCAAAAAAGATTGTAGCCTTTTTTATAACAATAAATAGAACAATGACTACCCGGGTATATATACGAGGGGATAATGTCGCCCAATCTAATGGCTGTGTGGCTTACATGCAATTCAACTTACGAAGAAGAGGGAGCAATTTCCGAAAGCCCAATGGATTCTAAAGGGTGCCGCTTAGCGTGTTTTTATTAAGGCTTCAGGTGTGTCAGTTTAATACGCGAGGTAGCCACGAATAAATTCAGGCTGACTAATCGAACTACATGCATCACAGGCAATCAATGCTCTATCAATAAGCGAGTCTAGTTCATTCCATAACAAAAAGATCTGACTCACATACTGCTAAGAGCGTCTAAGGTAATTCAAAGAAAATGTGTGATTTCACTCGTTAGTGGGTCAGAGTAAGCTAGTCCATGCACTCAGAGAAAGTTCTACAACAGTAAGTTTATATTTCACTCGTTTGATAGGTTTAATAGACACAGATAAGCATTACAATAATGAAGACATTAAAGATTACAATACACATACAGTAATATATGTGCATAACCCTTAGCAAAATTGTGAAAATTTTTGGGCAACAAGTAATTGTTATACTAGTATCATTGCATGACATGATCTTTATACCGTCTTTAAAGGGGTTTTTAGATATAGGGTCTAACAGGTGCGTTGGTATTCTATTAACAAGAGGCGCTGTTTGAAAAAGAGTTGACTTTTTCCATAGTCAACGCGCACATTTGAAAGATTGAGAATGGAGCGTCTCATCTCATAGTTTTGTTGAAGAATGAGTGAGCCGTAATATTGTTCAAAAATAACACAACGATTATGTATGAGTGAACGGAAAAATGCAAGTAGCGAATAATTTTACACATCTTGAAATTGCAACATCCGTAACTTGCGGTACATATCATTACGACTCATTAACGGTATGCTATTACTATCCCGCTTAATACGACGTATTCGCCTTTATTTTATTTTGTACAACTTCTATTTTGCTAATGTAACAATGAAGGCTGCACCCCTAACGATAATATTTTGAATTAACAAAGAATAGGCTAATGAATAATAAATTATGTTTAAACGAATCTCGACTGATATAATTAGACACCGCATATATTACACCATGAACTCTGCTGAGCTTACGCCCTAATTCTTCAACGGGGGCTCTAATGTACAGTTTATCATCAAGAATCAAACCAAGATATCGAAGTTGCGACTTCCATTCCAATTCTTTACCATTGAAATGAATCGTCGGTAATTCATGACGAGAACATTAGCTTAGTTTTATCCTCATGGGCAATCAATCTATTTTGAGTTAACCATTCCGGCAATTTGCTTAAAAGTTTTTGAGTATCAGATATGGCCGCTAGAATATTGCATCTATTAGTACACTGCATCATCATCAAACAGAACACACTTCATTCCAAGAGTAGTTATATCATTAATAAAAATTGTTGAAAAGCAACGGTCCGAGTACGCTTCTTGAGATTTAACGGTATTACATAGTACATATTGATCCCGGTTGGATAAGTAGCTTGCTAATAATGCATTTGCTGTCCCACGAATACCATAGTGTTTAAATTTTTTTAACAACAACCGTTTATCAGCCGTATCGAACGCTTTCCGCAAGTCTAAAAAGACGCAGACTCCATACGATTTATGGTGGAAATACTTTAACAAGTCAGTCACTAGATGGAATATCGCAAAGGTAGTATTAGATTTTTCACAATAGCCAAATTGTCAGCTGGATATTACGTTATGAATCGCTAGGAACTCGGTTAATCTGGAGTGAATTAATTTTTCAAGTATTTTGTTGTACGTTGACAGCTTTGATATATGTCTGTAAATTGCTAAACAGTTTGGATTGCAAGATTTAAATATTGGTATAACACGAGCATGCTTTAGAACATAAGGGTAAATACCAGTCTCAAAACATAAGGTTGAAGATATAACAAAGTGGATGAACTATACAATTAATGACTTCCACGAATCAGAACAAGCTAGTCCGTACACACACAGAAATTTCTACAACAGTAAGTTTATATTTCACTCGTTAGAGGGTCAGAACAAGCTAGTCCGTACACACACAGAAATTTCTACAACAGTAAGTTTATATTTCACTCGTTAGTGGGTCCGAACAAGCTAGTCCGTACACACAGAGAAATTTCTGCAACCGTAAGTTTATATTTACAATTGACAAGGTAAATACACAAGAGTCTGATTAGATTTGCATTTCGAAAGTATGAAATTTTACCGCATGTACTGGTCTAATTTTAACTAACTGTCAATGTCCTCTTACTGTAGCCCCTCCTGTTGCTTCTCCCATCGTAGCTGACGTCATCTCTTGGTATGGTGCAGTCCCTATCAGTAGTTCCACGGTTCACCATTCCCAAGACTCCTTGCTGATCTAGACGACGTTTTTCTACCGTCAACTGCCACCTCGTGTGAACAGAGCATCGAGCTCATGCTTAATTACTTACTTTGTTAACTTACACGGAGGGTCTTAAACCTTATTATCTTAATAGTTGTTGTTTTTTTTTTGAAAATTAAATGTTCTCACTAGAACTCTTTACTCGTGAACATGTCCCTGTATCTAATCGCCGTGGATTAACTTGCCTGGAACCTCAATTTTAAACCAACCTATTCCACTCAGCGTTAGTGAATGCAGTTTCGTCACCTACTGCCTAAGTGTCCCTACGCAACTGCTGTTTTATTGGCTGGAGCAGATGTCGACCCAAACTACACTCTCAATTCAAGAGTGAATGCGAGTGGATTAGTCTTTTCTCTCAAGATTACTAACATATCGCATCCTAAAGCGACACCTTTATAATATTGTTAGCCTGTGCCTAATCTTGCTTTGTCACTGGTGTCGATCTCTATTCCCTTTCTGCTGCCGTCACATCTTTACTGTTCTCCTACTATATTAGCTGTGTAGGACGCACTAGTCTTTTTTTTTCACTATTCTCATCGGTATGCTATTTTATTACTTACAAATCTAGGAAGCGGGGCATCTCAATGTAATGTAACTTCATAACAATTTATATTTTTCAATATACATTCTTGGTAATCTATGAGATTACGCCGTAATCGCCATAGTAAATGCATATCAATAATCTCTTGCGGAGTATAACGTTTCTTAAATAACGCAGCTGACGAGTTTGGTAGTTAGGCTAACTGTACATTTTTTACATGGTCCAGTACGTCCCCTTCCGCAGCCTTTGGGGAACGACGGCCCTTTTGTTATGGACGCTCTTTCTTCATCGACTTTGTTTTATATTCCCCCGTCCAAAGCTGCAATCAATAGTCCAAAGCTGCTACATCAAATCGCTAATGATTTCCTTTTCAGCTGGTGGTAATTGTGACTATGTAAACTGTGTAGTATAGAAGCTGTGAACGATAATATGGAAGCGTCATAAGTTTCTCCCTTGCTTTTGAGCGACAATAATTGAATCCCTAACGTAGAAGCAAATTTAATATCGTCGGTGTAACTTGCATCAACTTTTTCTTACCGTAACAATTCATTTTCTTCTCCCCAATAAGATTTGATTAGATTAGATTAGATTAGATTAGATTAGATTAGATTAGATTAGATTAGATAGGCGGCAGTAGACGAACCAAAAGGCCCATTCCCAAAAAGACACCGGGACTTACACCCCGGTCCTCTATGAGNCAAACTAGAGCGCATACCTCCGCCAAGCAAGGCAACGGGAATGAAGGTTTCAAAATTGCTCCGAAACCACAAATTTCCTTGTATCAACACCAACATCGGCTGTACTTTTCCGTAAAAAAAAAATCCTCTAATATTCACGAAGATCCGTTCTATCCACAGCTTTTCGAGTTATTGTGCTGACAAGACGAACAAACATATCATCCGTTTGTGTGTATGTTTGTTATAAAGTTTGTTAGCAGCATAACTCAAAAAGTTATGAACGGATCTTCAAGAAAATTGCACAAGCTGTTATTACTCTCAAAAGACACTAATGATCAGCTTTTGGAGTTTATACAAAGAAAATTATGGTTTCAGAGCCAATTTGAATTTTTTTTGCTACCGTTTCCTCGCTTGGCGGAAGTATGCGCTCTCAGAGTGCTCTAGTTGTTGATGCAACGAAATTATCTGTGGGAAGAAACTTTGAATCAAGATGCAGGAGAGTGCTAATGGAAACTTCAGATATTTTCAGTGCTGCAATTTCAACTCTGTTAATGTAAGAAATGCTTTCAGACATAAGGTCGCCCTTTACTTTGCCATAGATTCGATATATGGAGAAGGCAATACTCCTACATATCAGACTAATCTTTCGATATCTTCATTCTTTGAATTTCAACTGTCGCTAGTTAGGATTCGTTTGCCATCATCTACTATCTGCGTAATTTTCTGCCCATCAGTTTTCAATAACGCTTGACAGGATGACCACAGCCTCCAACCTGGGCAATTTCCGCCTGTTTTGTTTGAGCGTGACATGAAATGGATAAATAAATAAACAAACAGATAAATACACATCGGTCTGTATTATACTGTAATTTATTCTGTTAATGTCATTATTATTATTCTAGTAGAGGTTTGATAACCACATACCCACTTAGGGAGTGATATCAACAGTGATACTCGGTACTCTCCACCTATTTCAGTATGGCTTACTTTCTATCATATTGTTGTTATTATTATTACTATTGCATGATGTACATTATCTCTCCAACATGTCAAGAATGCAGAGCAGTGGCTCAAATGCCTTATATAATGGTGCGTATTCCTGCCTTTTAGGTATCGATAAAAGGGATCACGGACAATTTATAATTATATAAGCGAACTTTTAGGTATCGACAATAAGGATTACGGACAGTATATGATTATTTAAGCGAACTTTTAGGTATCGATAATAAGGATTACGGACAATTTATGATTATATAAGCGAACTTTTAGGTATCGATAATAAGGATTACGGACAGTATATGATTATATAAGCGAACTTTTAGGTATCGATAAAAGGGATTACGGACAATTTATGATTATATAAGCGAACTTTTAGGTATCGATAAAAGGGATTACGGACAGTATATGATTTATAAGCGAACTTTTAGGTATCGATAAAAGGGATTACGGACAATTTATGATTATATAAGCGAACTTTTAGGTATCGATAAAAGGGATTACGGACAATTTATGATTATATAAGCGAACTTTTAGGTATCGATAAAAGGGATTACTGACAATTTATTATTATATAAGCGAACTTTTAGGTATCGATAAAAGGGATTACGGACAATTTATGATTATATAAGCGAACTTTTAGGTATCGATAAAAGGGATTACGGACAGTATATGATTATATAAGCGAACTTTTAGGTATCGATAATAAGGATTACGGACAGTATATGATTATTTAAGCGAACTTTTAGGTATCGATAATAAGGATCACTTACAATTTATGATTATATAAGCGAACTTTTAGGTATCGATAATAAGGATTACGGACAGTATATGATTATTTAAGCGAACTTTTAGGTATGAAATAAAGGAAAAGTTATCCGTGAAAATAAAATACTGTGAATTCTTGCAGTTCCTGGTGGTGCATTTGACCGATCGTTCATCTTGCGGCCACTTGCAGCTGTTGACAGGAGCGATGGATTCGCTTTACAGGATTAACACATTCTTTCTGCTTTTTCAGTATTGTCTGTCTAAATTCGTCCACCGATGCAGATGTAGACGAAACCTACTTAGTACCAGAAACCGCTGCATTGTTAGGGTTTGGTAGGATTAACAGGATTTATTTGTCTCCATTTATATATTGCTGTTGAACTAAGATACGATTTAACATGCATTTTCCTATTACCTATTGATTTGTTGCGTTAGTCACGTCTTTGTCATGCACGTATCATCAAACAACAAAAGGAACTGTTCGAATACTTCTCATTGTATTTTTTGCATTTCCTGTCTAGCTAGGTTTGTTGGGGAAGAAATTCCCACAGAAGGTAAACATAAAGTTACCCTGACAGAGATTTTTCTGTGTGTGTAGATATGTTTATATGCCTCACCTGCCACCGAGCCGTCCCATTCGAGAGCGTAGCCCGAGCTCTGGAAGGCAAGCGAGACTACGGAACCGTCCAACACAGGCGCTGAAAAACAAACCCATTGGAGATAGAAAATAATTTTACGAGCTTCGTACGTACGACGGGAGCTAAGCACAGGCTACGCTGCAAATCATGGAATTTATAGTGTCCTAATAAAAAAACAAACAGACGACGCGGATATTGGATATATACGACCATATTGGATATATACGACTATATTGGATATGACTATATTGCATGTATACGACTATATTGTATGCATACGACTATATTGCATGTATACGACTATATTGCATGTATACGACTATATTGCATGTATACGACTAGGTTATAAGTAAAGACCGGGCGTTAAGGCATTACAGAGAGGCCTTTATGGCAAGCATTTATAGCAGCTTTCTTAAGCATTATGGCAGCGTTCGTGGGCATTTAAGGCAGCCTTCATTGGCATCTATGGCAGCCTTCGGAGGCATCTATGGCAGCCTTCCTAGGCATTTTTGGCAGCTTCTGCAAGCAGTTATGGCATCCTTCGTAGGCATTTATGGCAGCCTTCGTAGGCATTTATGGCAGCTTCTGTAAGCAATTATGGCATCCTTCGTAGGCATTTATGGCAGCCTTCGTGGGCATTTATAGCAGCCTTCGTGGGAATTTGTAACAGATAATGCAGGCATTTATCGCATTTTTTACCTAACCATGCATTTGTTAATAACTAAACAAACTATCGTCAAAAGGACTTTGTTTCTGGAAGTCACGTTGACTGCATTTACACTGTGACATACAGTACACACATATATACTAGAGGTGAATAGGTGGACCACCGCCCATGAGCAGGGAAATTGTGCTGATTTTAAATCAACAAAACTTATATCAGCTATGTAACTAAAATAAAGTCGTTCAATGATGTATGCTAAAGGTACTATTTTTTCATAGAAGATTCAAAGCTAATCCTACAGTAGTGCTTGAACATTTAGTGCTCAAGAAATGAAAACAAAACGAGTCGAAGTTATTGTACTTACAATACATTAATAGTTCATAAAGCAAAATAAAAATGTAATATACATTTTTATCTCCAGTGGAATTCATAATACATATGAAATGAAACTAGTGTTCTGTAAAGGAATGAAGTGATTTATAAAACACTTACAAATTACTGGAACAAATGGTAACCTATGCAATTACCATAACATTGAATGGCTTCAACGACGTACATGCAACGGGACTCTTTGAAAGATACCTTAATGATCGCTTGCGAAACAACGGTCAAAAACTCAAGTTTAAAGCTCGAAGAACAACCTCAAGTCAGCAGCATTTCCCTATTTCATAGTCAGTATTTGGAATAGACTCCCCTCCGAAGTTGTTAGTGCGGAGTCGGTCAACTCGTTTAGAAATCCTCTTGATATACATTGAGAGAAACATCCTCCACAGCTAAGAACTCCTCCTCCACAAGTCACAAGCACTCAACGGCCGAAGCTTTGCAGGCAATCTTAGGCCGACTTTTTCACTTCCGCTCCATCTAAATTTTTAAGCTCCGCATATCAGCGGCTATCGATCATGCTTGCGTGCATTCATGATCATCTCTTTGGCTGTGATGCATGGGTTCTGGTGTCTCTTTGGGCGGGGCGTAGATTCCGGTGTCTCTTTGGGAATGGGCCTCTTGGTTTGTCTACTGCTGCCTATCTAATCTAATCTAGAGAATTTGTGTTCTGTGTGGGAAGATCGCTGTTAGGCAGGTAACTATAAAGCAGTGCATTTGCTGCATTCCAAACGCCTTAATGATCAAGTTTTTTTTTAGTTAGAGATTTATTTATTGTATCGAACGCCTTTCTAAGGTCAAGAAATAAGCATATACCATATGTTTTATCGTGAAAGGATTTCAGAAGGTCAGTGACACGATAAAAAATTGCTAACGTAGTATTAGATTTAATTCGAAAGCCAAACTGCTGACCACTAATTACGTTATGTGATGAAAGGAAATTTGATAACCTAAAAATAATTACTTTCTCTAAAATTTTATTGAAGATAGGCAACGTATATATGGATCTATAAATAGCCACATCATTCGGACTACCTGACTTTAAGATAGGAATAACACGAGCATGTTTTAATACGTTAGGATAAATGCCGTTCTCCAAGCCCAAATTGAAAATATGACAAAGAACATCAGCAACACAACGCATAACTTTAAACAGTAATGAAGGTTGAATCTCATCGCGATGACAGCGCTTATTACTGAATGATTTAAGAATATTCACAATTTCATTAGGACCGGTAGGCCTGAAAATACACTCTATAACAACATAATTTCGTGTTGATTGTAGAATTTTATTCTTGGGGAGTGAGAGCCTCCACCAGTGACTTTACTAGTTAAGTAAAATGTGCATTAAATAAGTTAGCAGATTGTGCGTCAGGAAGTACCGTACCATTAACACGAAGAGAAACAGACTTACGTTTGGTTTTTCTATCAAGAACATCATTCAATACCTGCCATAATTTACGAGATGAATTTCTGAACTCAATGATTTTGCTTTTATAATAGTATTCTTTACAATTTCGTATTAGTCTATTTATTACATCACCGTAAGAGTATAGCATGTCTTTGCTATTATTCCACGGATGAGTATCCTGAGCAATCTAGATTTTTTCTTGAGCACAGCGTTAAGTGATTGTAACCAACATTTCTCTCACCGGAAAATAGCGTTAATATCATCTCATTAATAACATGTACCCATTTTACCAGTAACTCTTAACAGACCAGATACTAATTGTCTTTTATTATATTGCTTAGTACAGCATTATGTTAGCCTTAAGTAAGAAAACCTCAGGGTGCTGTGCCCTAACCTTGTTGGACAAAGCAACCATACAAGAAGTGAATGGGATTTGATTTGATTTTGTGCTCGTAAAACTACGAAGATCAGCATCAATATGCGAGAATTGAACAACAAGAAGACCTGCGTTAGTAGAGAGTAATGCACCGAGATACTCGTTCTTGAGGGTAACCTACCCTCGCGGCTCCTCTCGCGCGTGAGCTTCCGGTTTATAACGGCCAATGCACTACCGGCTTAGCGGGGGACTGAGGGGGCGCAAACCGGAAGTGGGCGGGGCCTGGAAAACCAGTAGTAGGCGGAGCCGGAATCTACCCTCAAAAACGAGTATCTCGGTGCATTACTGTCTAATAGCTTGTTGTACCTGCGTCCCGCGGCCGTTGCCTCTCGAAGTCACTGTCATATGTCCCGAGTTTTCTTTCACATGCAGTGAATTCACAGGGCGTCCTGGAGAAAAGACTGTTGTCTGCAGCGGGCTTTACGCTCACAAAAAAGTACTTATCAGAAAAAATACTCTCTGCTTTGTTTCTCACTTGCACTTATGCGGTCTATCACAAAGGTGCTGGATTCTCCGTGTGGCGTTGCCTCCAAGTAGGGCGTGAGGAGAAAGGACACGTTAACGCAGCTGCTGAGGGTCGAGGTAAGCGACGAACTGCTGGTCACCTGCTCCGTTTTGCCGTCGAACTCGAGGGTGTAGGAATAAAGGGAGGCGCAGGCGCTGCTTTCCGTGAAGGTCACGTCCAACGTAAAGTCCTCAGAATTGGCTGTAGCCGTCACATTCAGGTCGCTTAGTTCCGACTCTGCAACATCGAGAGATAGTTACTATCCCTTTATCATGAATGGCGTGTTATAGCAACACGGTGAATTTCTTGCCCACCTAGAGTTAATCGTTTATATGCTATATCTTATTAGGAAGATTGAACTATTTAACTGTCTCCCTATGCATACTAAACATTAAGCTAATTGCTGATGGTAGATCCAAGAGAGTCACCAATATACTTTTCCGCATTTAGTCCTCACCAGGCAGGCCGTTGTCACCCGTGTAGAACTCCTCCGTAACGTAGACCACAGAACCAGAGCCGTCGCAGGTCGCCTGCGCGGCGCTGACGTACATCGTAGACCCGAAGCACTCCTCGTCCTTGAAGTAGAACGTGCTGTAGTCTGTCGAGTAGCATGAGACATTAATCGTGCTGTAGTTTGTTTACCAGCATAGGACATTAATCGTACTATAGTCTATCGAGTAGCATGGGGTATCACAATCTATATTTTAAGCAGTGTTTTTCAGTGATATCACAGACCCCTATTATCTTATTTTCTCCTAGCTAATACTGAAAGAACCCGTGGAAATTCTACAGAATAGAAGTATTGTTCCTCATTTATGACGCCCTTGGACCCGTATCATGCATACGAAGGGGGAAAAGTTCAAAGTCAGGCAGCGAATCTTCTACCTTAGACTACGAGCAAGAGCAGCCTAAGTTTGAACTGGACTCCTTATGCTATTGATCCGTTCCCAGGTCGTATCAGGATACATCAAAGGTGCCCTAGTTTCCTTCTAATACTGATGAACGCGTCACAGTCGTACTATTTAGCGGAGGGACAGGCGGAATTGTCATATAGATGTTCATTGTTTCTCGTAGAGCCCTCCCGACATTGCTGCCCTCTACATATGCAGGCGCAGTGTGCCATCAGTAAGGAGCAGCGAACAATTTACTGCCCGTGGCAGTGCTGGTGCAGTCTGCACGTCCCTTAGTACCAGCTGCCACAGTACTTGTGGAACAGTCAGCAAGGGACAGCAAGACACTTACTGCCAGCCGCAGCAGCCGTGGCACAGTCGTACAGCCCTGCATCAGTCAGTAAGGAGGTGCCGGCAGTCATGAGGCAGTCAGCGACGGGCTGAGCGACAGTGCGCCGCACGTACACAGCCCCGGACGGGGCGCGGAGGGACTGCATGTGGACACGGACCGACTGGGCCCGGCAGGAGGTTGGAGGGCGTCCATCTCACCTGCAGACAAGTGTGCACTTAAGAGATCTGTTTCTCGAAAATATATGAGTTTCTTTTATGCATCAGAAACAACATCGAAGTGAAGTCACAGCTCTCGGTTTAGGCGCATTGCCCGGCCCTATAGGGACCACTGTACCCTTAATTTGTCGCGCAGCACTACTGCTGCCGCAGTAGGAGTTGCACAGGCGCTGTGTTGGGGGTCTTGCTATTGTGTCACCTCCAAACACACTCGTACACTGGCACGTGCACTAGTTCGCGTTGCCGCTGCTCGGGCAAGCGTCACCAGCACAAGTGTATCGTATCATGCAAGGGTTCCCAGTTAAAACTGCTTGCAGACACTCTCGCTAGAGTCTGTAGGTATGTCTCTATCTTATTGATCTCCTATCACTTGTATCGGGGATACTTCAGGATTCTCACTATTTTTCACGAACAACTGTAGCTTCGCCAGTTGCTGGCAGTAACACACAGAGTTACTCGCATTCTATATATTTATAGTCTATTGCACAGGATAGCACTGACGGTACGATCAGGTAGTCTATAGCACTATACAGTATATATATTGGTGCACTATGCGTATGTCTATTGCACAAGCACTCTGTAGATATTAGACCTTTAGGGTGGACAGGTCTTCTAGCGGTATGTTCAGTGTCACACCCGCGAGCACCGACCGGTGTTGATCGTCGGCACAGCAATGATCTGTCTGCTGTATGTTCCGGCTGGTATTTATAGCCTATCAAGGGCGCGTCACATATCCAGTGCATTGGCGCCGTGACAGAGCTTTGGAGTTAAACAGACTCATGCACAATGATGGACAGAGTATCATGTAATCAGCGAACCAAATTGTGTCCCGGTCACACTGCGTCCACTGCTCGTTACCAGATGACACTCTCATATACATATTTCGGGTTACTGTAACCAATTCTCAGGTTGTGGCAGCCCAACTTGGCTGTGATTACAACACGCCTCCGAGCTCGCACGTAGAAGCAGCATCTGCGCTGTCCTAAAAAAAGGGTCACGGAGATGCGTTTCGCTGACCAAAATTTAATGTGCGCCGTTGAACATACTCATTGCAGGTCACTGAGGCGTGTTGTAATCCCAACCCAATTGGGATACCACAACACGAAAAATAGAAACCTTAAGCCAAAATGTGGTTGTGAGAACACCATCCATTGACGAGCGGTGTATCCTTAATAACCATGAACTTCTGCATAATTACTATGTTGTTACCGGGGTTAACACGTTATTCATTTCTTTAATTATGGTGTTCGCTTTATTTGATGTTTCTGATGAGAGGTCCCTTCCGCTGACAAAACCCGTGTCACAATTGTTACCGCTTCTCAGGTTGTGATTGTGCCACAGTTTGTGAGCATCGGTAACACAGAAACTGTGATTAACACACCGCTAAATAGAATCACACCACACCATTCCACAAGTGACATACGGTTATCCGATCACGTAACCATTGAGTAACATACTCAAAGTGTGACGTCACCGTCAATGTTCAGAGTCAACTCTGGCGGTGGGGAGCGTATTTTCCTGCGAGCAGCAGGGGGCAGCAAGAACCTCACTGCCAGCAGCAACTCATTCATTAGTCTGTCGCAATTCTCATCTCAAGAAAGTTGACTCCACTGGTTGGCTGTAACGCCACACGTTTGCTTGTTCGCGTTACGTGTTCGGATCGCCTAATGTCAGTTGGGCCGTGACTTCGAACTACCGCATCATAGCCTCATCGAACGTCCGGTACGGTAAAACTAAGAAAAAAATATTTCAAAACAAATAAATCACCAAACCTTTTCAATAATACCACACGCAATTACGCCTACACATGTTGTACTGGTTGGTAGACACCTAACCTACCAATGGCAGCGACGCAAGTCTACTTACTGGTACGAGAGGCTCCGTGGTCGGCAGCACCTGCAGGCAGAGATCTGTGTATCAGTTGTGCGTATTTACTGCGCGCATTGTAATGCAATGCTTTTGGTAATGTCCTAATGCCTACGCAATTCGAGTATCGTTCACAATGATGTCTATTGCAGGAAGATTACTAGTCAATTATTGATTATTTGAAAGTATTTCCGACAATCATCAGTTATAATATCTTTAAATATATTCAGTGCATGTCCAAATACTTGGTAGCTAAAAGTTAAACATTTGCAATATCACCTAAAGTTCTATATCCGTTCTATAACCAAACTAGCGTTCATAGTGTTTGTTGATCTCATTTCTGTACGTTGTAAAAGACAGCCACTCTAGAAATAGTCGTTGTGTCCGCTCTACCTACATAGTACTTGTGTATTCCGATGCCAAAAAATGACGGCGAAGAGTTTGTAGAGATATTTACCTCCGACAACGAGGTTCTGCTCTCGTCGGATTTGTCTGTCTGTTTGTTAATCTGTCTGTCTGTCACCAAGATAACTTAAAAAGTGTTGGACAGATTTTGACGAAACTTACAGGAATTGTTAGGTATGTTAGGAGGAACAGATGGTTAACTTTTGGTGAAAATCCGTCAATCCGTTTGTATGTTTATCTGCCTCATTTTTCTATATGCCATAACTCAAAAAGTTACGGACATATTTTTATGAAATTTACAGGAGTTGTTAGGTATATCATGAAGATTAAATGACTAAATTTTTGTGATAATCTATTAGTTTGTTTGTTTGCCTCTCTGTCGTTGTGTTTGATTTTATGCGTGTTATCGCAATACTTCAAAAAGTGTTGAATCAATATTTATGAAATTTACATTAGTTGTTAGTAATGTTGAAAGACATAAATGATTAACTTTTATATAATAATATGAAGTCGACATAGCTGCTAAAAATTATACCGTTTCGGGACAGATAATCCCATCATCAGAAAAAATTAAAACTAAAAAAAAATCGTTTATTCCTAAATCACAGAGGAGAGCATGTATGTCGGGGGAAGTCTGAAACGCAAATGAACAGAGCTACGTGGAGGAGCTGGATGTCAGCTCCTGTACACTTGGCAGCTGTGAGGCTAAGTATCGATAGTGTGTAGCGGTACAGCTGAGGTCATATTATTATGGCTAGGTCTTGTTCTGTGGATGTGGAGGGACTCTAATGTTGTGAGCTCGATTGGGTTCGAAGAGTCTATGATTGAGAAGTTTTCCTGGCGATAGGATGGTTGTTTTGCTCGGCTTGTAGGCGGGTGCTGAATGTGAATGTTTCGTAAGCGGTATGCCAGTTCGACTGGATACAGCTAAACGTTAGTCAATGCGGGCTTTGAAGTGTTATCCAGTGCTACTGATGTAAGAGGCACTGCAGGCCTGAAATTGGTAACGGTAGATAACAATGGACAGGAGTGGTGTGGGGGGGGTGGTTTAAATTTGAAGTAGGACCCTATGGTAAATGTGTTTTTGCAGGTAAATTTGAAGTTCATATGTGGGTAGGCTTCAGAGAGGAATGCTTTCAAAGAGTTTACAGCACTAACGGAGCTTTCGTTGTAGTACGGAAGCGAGTGAAAGAAGTCCAATTTACGGACCGAGGGTTTATTAATGCCGGAATCGAACAGTTTCTCTAAGAACAATTTGCAGTAGTGGTCCAGGAGGTGGTGAGATTTTTATTGCATTCGTTTTTGATTGATCATAGCAGTGACTAAAGAAACTGGTTCCGAGGCCTGAGAATGTCGATTTTCTGTAAACTCCAGTGGTTAATGTGGAGTCTTGGTTAGCTACTAGAACATCTAGAAGGGCTAAAGAATTATGCGATTTGTTTTCGGCAGTGAACTTGATATTTGGATGTTTGCTATCCAAATAATTCAGAAATAAATCAGAATATGTTTGATTGTTGAATATGAGGAAAGTGTTATCTACGTAACGAATATAGGTAGTGGATCAGTTTGAAGTCACGTGGGCAGTCGTTGAGCCAGAGAATTTCATGATAGAAAAGAAAGTTATTTGCTAGAGAGGGGGTAAGCGGAGTGCCCATGGAAACGCCATCTATTTGCTTGTACAGTCTATTGTTAAACACAGACCTATTCCACAACATGGATAAACCTACCTTCAGAACGTTCCTTAGCCTTGCCATCAAAGATTCCTTCTTCATGCTTAACAATAGACTGTACAAGCAAGTAGATGGAGTTTCCATAGGATCCCCGCTTAGTCTCTCGCTAGCAAATATCTTTCTATGCCATCATATAATCCTTTGGCTCAACGACTGCCTACGTGACTTCAAACCGATCCACTAAAATCGTTATGTAGATGATACCTTCCTCATATTCAACACTCAAGGGGATTCTGATCTTTTTCTGTAATATTTGAATAGTAAACAACTAAATTTCAAAGTCACTGCCAAAAATCAATCAAATAATTCTTTAGCTTTTCTCGATGTTTTAATAACCAACCAAGACTCAACACTGACCACTGAAATTTACAGAAACCCACATTCTCAGTCCTCAGGACAAGTTTTCAGTCACTGCTACGATCAATTCAAAATCAATGCAATAAAAGCTTTACGACTTCGAGCATAACATCTGTCTTCCTCCTACCTTGCATTTATAAACGAAGTTGACGTTTCCCTACATTCGCCAAAAACACGGTTATCCGCACAATTTTCTGGACCACCACTGCAAATTGTTCCCAGGAAAGCTATTCGTTCCCGACATTAGCAAACCCTGGATCAATCAATTGGACTTCTTTCACTTGCTTCCGTACTTCAAGAAAGCATCTGTTATTGCAGTAAACACTTTGAAAATGTTCCGCTCTGAAGCCTACCCACATATCTATTTCAAATTTTCATACAAAAACACATTTACCATAGGGTCCTACATCAAATTTAAAGACAAACCCCACACCACCTATGTCCAGTGTCATCTACCTTTACCGACGCCAGGCCTGCAGGGCCTCATTCGAGGGTAGCACTGGATAACACTTCAAAGCCCGTATAAACCAACATTTAGGTGTATCCAGTCGTACCGGTTTACCACTTGCAAAACCCTCACATTTAGCCCCCTCCTACATGCTGAGCAAAACAACCACCTCATCGACAGGAATGACTTTTCCTCCATAGACTCTTCCAATCCCATCGAGCTCACAACATTATAGTCCCCTACATCCATAGAACCAAAGCTAAACCTAGCCTAAACATTATGATCTCGGCTGTACCGCACCATACTGCCCATACTTAGCCTGAAATATGCCGACTGTACAGGAGCTGACATCCAACCCCTGCACACAGCCCCGTTCATTTGAGTTTTATACCTCCTCCCGACAATATAGAGAAATTTTTATTTATACGTTGTAGGTTAGATTTTTTTAATGATGTTAAAAGACAAAATGGTTAAATTTTGGTGCAGTTGGGTGGGTTCGTTTGTATGTTTGACTTACGTTTGTCATAATGTTTGTTAGCGGCATAACATAAACAGTTATGAAACGATCTTCAAAAAAAATTCAGAATCTGTTAATACTATTAAAGACACAAATGATCAGATTTTGGAGTTGATACAAAAGAAATTGTTTCAGAGCCAATTTGAATTTTTCGTTACCGTTGCCTTTCTTGGGGAAAGTATGCGCTCTGAGAGTGCTCTGGTTTACTCTGCTGAGGGCTTGTCAAATGAAGCTTCGGTATTCTGATCAATATTGGATAACTATATAAATAAGTTTATTGGATATACAGTGAAGGAAATAATTATTCGTCAACCATGGAATTGTTTACTTAAAAACGTAGCGAACCATTCATAAATATATTGATAAAGCATTTCAGAGATCTGTTAATACTATTAAAAGGCACAAATGATTAGATTTTTGAGTTGATACAAAAGAAATGGTTTCAGAGCCGTAGGCAATACATACGCAACAACAAAACAAGTAACTTCCTATTTAATAGACATCACATAAAAAATTTTATATTTTGGGTATTCGCCTAATACAGAAAAATAATTTCATGACAATAATTATTATTTTGCTGTGTTTCTATATTTTTTACCAAGCCTTGACATATTTCCTATGGGATTTAAGCCCATTCTTCTTTGCAGTTTTTTTTTTTACTTCCGGAATGGACTTCAGCATCTACGGTTTAACGTTTAATTTCAGAAATTGCCACGAATTTTCTATCGGATTCTAATCCGGAGACTGGCTTTACCATTCTAGTTGTATATGATCATCGGTGAACCATTTCTTCGTGGTTTTCGCCGTATGTTTTGCTAAAAAACGAAGTTTTGCAGTCGGCCGCATGCAAATGTGCTCTCAAATGTTCTGATACATGTGAACGTCCATTCTTCCTTGTATGATATGAATGCTGCCCTGTTCCACGGGTTGAAATGCATTCCAAAATCATAACGTTCCCACTACCAAATTTCACAGAGGGGTAGTGTTTTTTGGTGCGAATGCCGTTTGGTCCTTCCTCCGCACATGGTTCTTTGAATTCCGTCCAAATAACTCTATTTTAGTCTCATTCGAACATAACACGTTTTCCTAAAACTCAGGCTTATTCTTGTACTCACGGACAAATTTCCAACGAACTTCCCTTCTTCGTTTCTACAGCAGGGGAGTTTTGCGAGGAGTTCGAGAATGTAAACGTTTTTTTTAGCAGCTCGTGACTTATTCTACGAAGGCTAATGCTTGTCCCTGCTGCTAGCAAGTTTCCCTGAAGCTCTTTGCGGTAGTTGTGGGATTTTCGGACGCTTCCCTCGCCATTTTTCTTGGAGCTCTAGAGGAAATCTTCCCCGGTCTGTTTGATGTTAGTTTGTTTTCGACGGTTGCGAACTTTTAAACCTTTTGAGACTGACCCGATGGTGGTAAACGCTACTTTGAGTGTCTGTAATATTTGCCTATATCTTTTCCCGGATTTCCATTCTTTAATAACCAACTCTTTTACAGAATTCGTAAGCTCTTTGCTTTTTGCCATGGTTATAACCTTAACAAACTTCTTCTGCGATATCGCACGAAATAATTACCCCAAAACGGTTCGTGGACTAAAGTTGACTACTAAGGTAATGTCTAGAAGTTTCTGGGAAGTTCTTAAACTGTCAAATCAATTTTAAAATAAAAGAACGTATGTACGAATGCATTTTTGACAGCAGATATTCAAAATAATGTTTTAGAATTGATACAATTCATTACATTTTTTTGCTTTCTTGACTTATATCAATTGATACATAACTCTTGTTAAACAAATACTGTATCAATATATTCATTTTTGGTTCATTGGATTTTTTGATGAAACAATTTCATGGAGTACGAATATTTATTTTCTCCCGCTGTATATCACAACCGGCAAAAAAAATATTGGGTCGGAAGCAAGACCGAACTGCTGACGCTGCATCACTCACCGCGGCCGGCAGGCTCAGCACCACCAAAATCCAACAGCTTCTCATGCTCCGTTTTTGCTTGCACTTCGTTCTTCAGAAGTTACGATTGAGCTATATTTATCTGTAAAAAATCATCATTAATGACACCACAAAAATCGCCTTTTCTTGCAATCAACAGTCAAAACTAAAATCGGTCAAAAATATGTTTCTTAGATATCAAGTAATCAAACAGATAGAAACTGAAAGCGGCAAGAGGATTTCTGAAAAATAACTGCAGGAAACAAATAAATGCCCAAAAATACAAGAAATGGACCATATAATTAACTGATACTCATCTAGAAAACTAAGGTATAATATAAAAATTCAAGAAACGTGTGATAAAAGACACAAGTAAGCTGATATTCCAGAAAAAACTATCAACACCAATCCACAATTAATAATTATTTCCTTCAGATATCTGACGACTGCCTGGATAGTTCTATGGAATTAACATTGACTTGGAATTTTTTTCATCATCGTATTCCTATTCGTTTTATTCCGGTAAAGTGTAGATATTCGTTTTCTATTTACTTCGAATTATCTAACTGATGACCCAAGAATGAAAATGTGCACTTCAGTAGGTAGTAAATCTGAAAAGGGGAATGATAATATTACAAAAAAAAATAAATCTCATTGTCAAATCATTAAATGATCATATCAAGAGATTCTTTAGCATGCAGAATTGCATATCAATACATGATAAAATGAGCAAATTGAACAAATTAGCAGATAATCCATTAAGCAAATAAGTAAATGAACTAAATCATCTAAATAAAAACAACCAACAGATAATAAAATAATCAGGATGCTTGTCGATTAAAATTACTTAAATTAGACGCGAGAGATAATAAAACACGAGCAAAAAACTAATTATACAAAATACATACAATAACTTTACTTTGCTTTTCCATCATTCTAAAATGCGCCTTAGCGATAGTACCAAGTTCATTTAAAACTACTCTCGAGTAAAAACAAGGTATTGCTCTAGTAACAATAATTTAAAATTTATATCGAAGTTTCGGCATCTAACTAGAGCCATTTTCAAGATTAATAAAATCTGCAATGGAAAGAAAGAAATAAAATGCATGAAAATGTGATAGTTTCCAAAATGTCGACACAAACAGGCCTATGAACTGTGTCAAACAGATAAATATCCACAATGAGGACACCGCGGTGTTCAGCTACGGCAGTAGGAATTTATGCTGTGATCTACCCGGCGACATGACGGTAAGTGGCGCTGTTCCAAATTATTGGAACAATTCTGACTTCTGGAGTTTTATTAGACTGTAAGATTCAATGTACTTGACATTGATAAATGGATTTTGGCGTTTGATTCCCATTGCTTCGGCAAGTTTCAGGCCGATGATGTTGGAGAAGTTATATAAGATACGAAAATGCTCTTGAACTATTTCAATGGGTGGAACGGCCATGTGGTGGTCATAGCTAAAGTGTTATAGATACTACTGGAGGATATACTACTGAATATCTATGTAGGAACAAAGTTAAAAAGCAAAAAGTACCCTTTTGACGTTCAGATTCCTAGCGGTGAAAATTTAGCGTAAGTGTATCTGTTGTTTGGCATATTTTCTTCTATTCAATTTGCTTAAGAGCCAATCGCGGGGGCACAATTTTAGTATATGAATGTTCAAAACAATAAGTACATAATTAAGTTGTAAAACCGTTCTATTTCAACAAATTACAACAAGAACAATTTATTTTACAAGTTACCAAAAAATAAATAAATAAACACTTGGTCACAAAAAATGTTTCACGAATTTCTCCCACAAATAAATCAATAAACAAATCGTAGCACAAAAATAGCTTTGAAATCACAAATTTGTTCGGCACCATTGCTTTCTGTAATGGATACTCGCCCAAAATTTGTATTATCAAATATGAATTTATATGCGGCACATTCGAGTCTCTAAGTTCCGTGTCCTCGCACAAACAGAAAAACTTCCCAAGCACAACTCGTGTATACGTGTCGCTGTGCTGCTGTCCCCAAAAAAGTAGTAAAACTTCCCTAGCGCAACTCGAGTATACGTGTC
>LQNS02277812.1:6853428-6878327 GCA_001587735.2 Parhyale hawaiensis
GAATTTGAAGAAAAAGCTTGGATGAAACCTTACGTAGATTTAAATACAAATATGAGAAAAGCTGCTGATAACGAATTTGAGAAAGACTTTTATAAGTTAATGGTGAATTCTGTTTACGGCAAGTTTTTACAGCAAATTAGAAATCGAATAGATGTAAAATTCGTAAAAACTGAACAATAAGCAATATGAAGCTAACAAATAAGCCTAATTTTCAATCGTTTAAAATATTCGATGCAAATCTGATAGCTTGTGATATGAAAAGAACTAAAATGCTATTCAATAAACCTATATATGTAGGAATGGTTATATTAGATATCAGTAAAACGTTAATATATGATTTTCATTAGAATTTCATTAAAAATAGATATAAAGATAAAGCAAGATTGTTATTCCCGGATACAGATTCATTATGTTATTGTATTAAAACGAAAGACTTTTATAAAGATATCGATAAAAATGATAAATTATTCGATACATCTAATTATCCTTCGGATCACCGATTAAATTTTAAAGTAA
This sequence comes from Parhyale hawaiensis, assembly GCA_001587735.2. NCBI lineage: Eukaryota > Metazoa > Arthropoda > Malacostraca > Amphipoda > Hyalidae > Parhyale > Parhyale hawaiensis. The sequence goes on from LQNS02277812.1 coordinate 6,853,945, forward strand.
ATAAAAAAGTTATTGGTAAAATGAGAGATGAAAAAAGCAGTATTTCAATAACAGAATTTATAGGATTAAGCTCAAAATTATATGCGTTTAAAACGAGAAATGATGACGTTCAAAAGAAAGCAAAAGGTGTTTAAAAAGCTGTTGTAGAAAAAGAAATTATAATTGAAGACTATAAAAAATCATTATTCGAAAATAGAGTTGTCTATCGTAAAATGAATATCATTCAAAGTAAGAAACATAATGTTTTTACAACGCAGGTAAATAAAGTTTCATTATGCGGAAAAGATGACAAAAGAATCATATTGGAAGACAAAATTCATACTTTAGCGCTAGGGCACTATAAAATAGATTAGAATATTCGTGGTTGAATCTTTTCGGTGTGCGAGGCAACGGTTCAAACTCCAAAATCTAATCATTCGTACCTTTTGATGGTAATAACTAACAGCTTGTGCAATTTTCTGACGAACATGAGTCAAACATGCAAACGAGTAAACTGATTTGCACCTAAATTTTATCATTCATGTCTTTTAACATTACTGACAACCCCTATGAATTTCATAAAAATTTGTTCATAACTTTTTGAGTTATAGCGAAACATACATAAAATCAATCAGCAACAAACATACAAACGAACAAACAGATCATCACAAAAATTTAATCACATGTTCCTTCAAACAAATCTAACAATCCTTGTAAATTTCGTCAAAATCCGTCCATAACTTTTTGAGTTATTTTTGTGGCAGGCCTAACACATTAAACAATCCCTGTAAATTTCGTCAAACTCCGTTCATAATTTTTCGAGTTATCTTGGTGATAGACAGTATTCATTTTGAAGAAAAAAACAACCACTTTCGCATCTCCGTAACACTTCTCGGGGAAGTGTGTGGATCAACTGCTATCATCCGACTTACCTAGCTACCTTCAGCCTTAGGAAATCTTAGTTTTTCGACTGAGCCCCAGGTTGTGGTATTTTCTGTCGGTATGAGAGCGTGCATCTGCAATCATCTGACTTACTTAGCTGTCTACAATACTTAGGAAATCTCGGTTTTTAGGCCGAGCCCTAGGTTGTGACATTTTCTGTCAATATGAAAGCAGTAGATAGGGTTGTCCCCATCAGATTAGTATGTCTTTAGTACATTAATCTATGGCCACTCGATTTATGTACAGCCCAATACAAACTTCTCGTCAGTAACCACGTGGTTAGGTGTTAACGATTCCATCATAGGCTTTTGAGCAACATTTGAGCTAGTCAGCCTCAGGATTCGAACCCGGGAGCTCTGGACTTGAATCCAAGTCTCTGCACTTGAGCTACCGAGCACCAATTATATATACGTCTCAGAGTATATATATAGAGCACTATGCAGTGGATTCACATCATGAATTTATCTCTACAGCTTTAATAATCCCGTATTAAGCTGAATTCTGCTACAAAACGTTACTCTTAGTATATAACAATGTTGAAGCTGAAATTAGTATTAAATATGTAAACGAGAGCACATTTAATGGTAAATGTTCAATATTTGTAGACCTTAGTCATTAGAGAATTCAACATACTACGTCACAGCTTTAGCCACTCCTCTTTCTATGACGTTAGGATTGCATCATGCTTAGTTGTTTCAGTATCTCTGAAAATATTTCCTTTCACATCTTAGTTTCTGTAGAAAATATTTTGTAAGAGGAACTGAAGTATTTAATGTTCACTTGCTCAACGTGTACAGCATTGAACCCGTAAAAACGTATTATTATGAGGAGTATAACAAATTACGGGGTTCGAGAATAATTATGAGCCGAAGCAAGTATCAATTGTGTTTGAAAGCAAATGTAATTCATTACTCCTGTCCAATTTTATTAGGTGTTTAGTCTTATAGAAGAGGCTCGATTATAGGTAAAAATGAAAATTGCTCGTTGAGGCTAATAAATATTCTCCAGTGCGTAATTTGTTATACTACTGGAAGGAGTCATGATATAAATTATACAAACTTTCGTATAAAGTAGTCATGGCTAGGCACGGGTCACCGTCAGACAGAGATTAAGACTTACAACGCCCCTAATAAATCTTTCTATACTACCTCTGTTCCGAAAATTACGGTAGCTGAATACCTCACCTTTCTCAGGTATTCTTGCTCTAAATACTGCAAATACAGGGATGTGATCGGTCAGATCACTGTCAACGACACCTGATTTGAATATTCCCTCAAATGAACTATTAGTCCAGATATGATCCAGCAAGGAATATTTCGTTATAGGGTTATCAGGCGAGTACCAAGTGAATCTGTTTATTAGAGGGAAATATGCATGTACGCTCATCCCGTGTATGAAATATTTGATGCTACAAAGTTCCAATGGATTAAATAAGTTGACATTAAAATCACCGTACATAATCGACGGGGATGAGGCGGTGAGTATCAGTTACCAAATGCTATTTTGTAATTGGTATGAATAACGAGATCCAGAGAAATGCTGAACTTTTTCGTACATTTTACCATAAAAGTTGGTAGTGGCTGTAACCAATACATTTAGGCAAATCATTTGGTGATATCAACTAAGAATTTAATTATCTGATAGCCAAACCATTAGTTTAACAATCTCCACAAAATTTCATTTGGTGCAACCAAGCTGTTCCCTGTGTGTGTGGTTATTAGCAAAATAACTTAAATGGTTATGAACGGATTTTCACCAAGTTTAAAAGACTTGTTAGAAATGGCAAAAGACATAAATGGTGATGTCTTGGATGATGATCGGTTGGTATGTTAGAGTGTTTGACTTATGTTGATCAGAATGTTTGTTGTCTATCTAACTTTAAAAGTTCTGAAGGGATCCTAAAGAAAATTACAGAAGCGGTTGTTGAAAGCAAGGACCCAAATAACTAGATTTTGATCTGATGCAAAGGAAATCAAAGTTTCAGAGCCAATTATAAATTTTCATTACCGATGCCTTGCTTGGCGGAGGTATGCGCTCTCAGAGTGCTCTATTTCCATTGCTGTGTTTTTTTATTCAATTTTTTGTGGATTCCGGGCCACATCGGTGCTAAACTCGCCGCGCGCTAAGTACATTTACGATTATGCTGTGTACGTGCATCGGTGTGCGTACAAGGTACGTGTGCTGTGCGCCTTTGACACAAGTCGCTACATCGCATATTAGGTTAGGTAAGGTTAGGTTAGGTTAGGTGAGGTTAGGTTATTGGAGGCTAGGTTAGGTAAGGTTAGGTTAGGTGGTACTTATTGTAGCGCTTCTGGTGGTGTTGGTGGCGGTGGTGACGCGGCAAGAAAGCTTACTTGAACGCACGCACAGCGATGAACGCACACAGCACTGCGAGTTTGGCGCCTGTGCTTTGGGGCCCTCTGCCCCCTATGCGCGAGCCGCCTCTGTATAGCACTAAATACCTGGCATAAATCATAAATAAGGAGGCGCAATGCTCGCTCTGCGTCCCCCTTCATCAATTGAGATGAAGCTGCAACATACTTAAGCAAGACTCTATCCCGACAATGGTTACCTTGAGTTAGAGTGCCTGCACTATCAAAAAATAACCGATAAATTTTTGAAGTCCTGTGTTCATTTAATATTTTATAATTTAATTACTAACATGCTTCTGGAGGATACGCTACAAAGGCAAACTAAAATTGTCATATTGCCAATTCACGTATAGATGCCCAACCGTTCCCCACCTTAAAAGAAGTGCAGAAAATTTTTTTGCATTACCAAGCAGCAGAGCATTACTGAATTAAATTAACTACCGTCGGGTATCTTGGCTACCCACTGACGGATATAGTTTCAGTCCATCTAAGTTTTTCTCATGGCGAGAAAACGACAGAAAGCAGGAAGAATTCACTTGTCCACTGCCCTTTCTGTCAGAAGCCGTTTCAAGCAAAAAATGCATTCATATAAGAGGATAAAGATTTTACTTCTGCCATTTTCTGCAACCTCGTCATCGACCTCCATGAACACGTTACTTAATTACAAAATCTACAACCTGGACAAAGAGGGGACACTAAACATACCTGTATATAAACAAACAATCGACGGTGTTTATTATATTGTTCATTGCACAGTTTTGGCCGTCAACACCTGCAACGCTTCAGATACTGTAGGTAACCTCCACCTACCCCTAAAGATCATGGGTAGTATCATGAGACATGTACTGTACCGTAGTTCAAGATCTCATTAACAGTAAGCATTGCGCAGATGGTTAAAGGCGTCGGTCCTAGAAATCACGCGGACCCAATGACCTCTCTCTTTAGGCCGTACTGGCAGAAAACGGGAAAGGCTATTGGATAGTAAGTAAAAATCCTTTCATAACATCGGGAAAGTTAGGTAAGGGGAGGCCTGGCATGTCTGTATTTTTTTTTATTTCAACCTCGTTATTTTTAGATAAAGATAACTCCGGGTAAGGAAATCTCACCCGCCTACCCTTGTGCATAACTTTAAAGGCCTTTTGATTTTGAAGCTCCTGCCGAAATGAAGCGTCGCTGTGTTCCAGTAGCTGCACATCCTCGAACAGAAGTGTAAGAGATCACATTACAATGACACTATTTCTGCAGCTGACAATTGGCTGCTCCACTTACCAGCTCCCCATTCAAAGCCCGTCTGCAGCTCTTCCTTGGTAATTGCATCAAGGTTGTTTCTAGAGCACCAATCCTCGGCTCCTCCATTCGGGTACTGGATGACGATGACGCATTCGCCAACTTCCTCATCGAAATATTTGAGAATAGTCTCGTCTCCGCTTTCTGACACAGACACATCTTCACCTGTGCAGATTATCATTAGTTGCCTGGTGTATTGGACGTATTAGGAGAGTAAATTAATTTATTATCTCATTTGAACATTGCGACCAATATACTGGAGGCGCAGCTCCTTAAGGTCTTTGATCTTAATTCGAGTACTACCATAACGTAGGGAAAGAATTAGCAGTGGATATGTAGATTTAAATTTGTGGATAATACCCACATCTCAATAGCTTATGCTACACGGTTTTTCCCCAAGAAATATACCGGCTTAACCGAGTTTCTTTGTTTTTTTACCCTTGAGCTATGAAATTTTTCGCCTTAGAATGTAGAGTGCATTCCAATGTAAGCCCGGGTATCATAGAGGGTGTTGGGAAATTCAGTGCAAATATTTTAACCACAAGTAAAGTCATCGTAGCCATACACAGTGGTGTAATATTTTTTGCAAAATTCGGGTAGAAAAAAGCTACCGCGTTTTTAATTTTTATTCCGATAAACTATTTTCGCGATATTAAATTCATATTTCCACCGATTTTGATCAAAATTGGTAGCCAGTACATCTCTCAATGCTCTACGCGAACTCGTCAAAATTTGAAACAATTGGAATATAACAAGAAAATGACATCCAAATCACAAGTAGGCTACACAAATTAATAGTCGCAAGCGTAAAAAAAAAACAGAAACCTTCAATGAAAGCCTATTTCAAGACCTTTCAGATGATGTAATGCATGACAAAAAATGATCAGATCAAGTGCATTTGCAGGAGGAAAATTGATATAAGTTCACCGTATTGACGCGCACCCGCAAGTTACCTGGTCACTGCACCAAATGGGCATGGCTAGACGAACGTGAGTGCTGCAGTAAGTGGGTTTAGCGATGTTTGAGGATAATTTTTTGGTTAAAACACGAATTGTACTCTGTAGAGTTTTAAGCATGGCGGAATTTACAAACATCATGTACGTAGATTAGAATCAAATGATTAGAAAAGTACAGCTAAATCTAGTCTAGGTACGTATTCTCTTATTTCGTCACTTCATTCAGTAATGACAGCTTCTAGACCCTAATAAGGCTCATTGCATTTGCAGCCGTGTCGCTAATATTCAAAAGAAATTACGTAAGTAAATAAAGATACGAGAAAAAGTTTCTCGAAAAAAATTCTGTGACTTAATTCGCATGACAAAATTTAAACTTTTAAAACAGACCAAACAATTTCTTGGCTCCGAAAAAAGTTTCTTCAAATCGACGATTGGTTACTTATCATTTGGTCTCTGGACCTCATTGCGCTAAGAGCTGCACTCGCAACTGTTCAATCATGTAACGTAAAACCCGCTTGCCGCAGCACTCACGTTCGTCTAGCCATGCCTATCTGGTGCAGGGACAGAGCAGCATGCGGGTGCGCGTCAATACAGATGAACTTATATCATTTTTCTTTTGGCAAATAGACTTAATCTGATTATTTTTTGTCATGCATTGCATCATCTGAAAGGTCTTGAAATAGGCTTTCAACGTAGGTTTCTCGTTTTTTTCCCAACTTTGAAACTTTTGTTTTGTGTTGCTTATTCTAAATCTCAACGTCATTTTCTTAGTATTTTAACCTTTTGAAATTTTAAGAACACGCGCGCGTAGAGCAATAAAATGTGTACTTTGCTACCAATTTTCATCAAACTATGTTGATAAATAAATTTTATACAGCGAAAATAGTTTTTCGGAATAAAAATTGAAAACACTGTAGCTTTAAAAAAATTAATTTTCCAAAAAATATTGCACCACAATGAATGACTATAATGACTTTACTTGAGGGTAAACTATTTGCCTTGAATTTTCCAACAACCTATATACTCGATATGGACCGATTGTCTGTTTTTTTACGTTCGCGAATGCAAATATTTTAGTTTTGTTATTCGCCAATGCGAATGTTTACTCAAAGTTTCATTTCTCAAGTACTATGACATTTTATTTGGATTCTGGAGTCTGGACTCTGGAATGGCCTATTCGAAATTAGCATTCATTGTAAGAGTTAGGCATAGAAAATTGAATAGCTAACTAAAATCCATGAAATTATTTTTATTTCCAGGATACGGGATAAATACCCACTCTTATATGCCTCCCACCATCCTCTTACAAGTAGATTAACTAGATTGACTAGGTTACATGCAAGCCATTATTGCTGATTGTTAGTTTAAGAATAAACTCCATTAATAATTAAATTCTATAATTGGTAGGTTGAACTTCAAAAATAGCAATTTTTCTCCTCTCACACCAGTGAGGTTACTTCGCTTTTCATCGTATACTAGGCCCGGCACCAATAAAACGACGCTCACTCCCAACACCAGTTGGCGAACAAGCAAGATAAGGCCTTGCTAATTGAGAAAGAAGTGGTTAATTTAAGTCAGATATGTTTAGGTTAGATGGTGTAGGTTACGCCATGTTAATTAGGGTTCAGCAAGGATTGCCTTAGCCTGGGTTAGATTAGGGGCATGGCTAGGCTGAGTTATGTCAGGTTAGAGAATACAGAACTGAGAACATAACCTATGTAATACATCAGAAAGTAACGTTGTAAACTTTTATAGTTATGCAACATTACTCTCCATTGAACGAACACAACCTGGCTTAGTCTAACATAGCATAAAATAAACCTATCCATTTAATGTATGAGTGATTCAATTCACTTATTGGCTAAGACACGCGCAATTTTCACATGTTGCTCACATCTAAACGAAGTTCAAGGACATCACACACCTTAATTGATGCTTCTTAATTGTGAGAATAAACTTCACGGCACGTAAATTGTGAATTTATACATAGTTTTTTCAAGACACGCTTCTGAGTGCAAAACCATCACAAAGCATCACCCTTTGCCCCTCCCACTGTGGCCGGTGACCTGCCATACCAGTGGCCCCCTCGAGACTTTACTTGCTGAAAGGTTCAGGAAAAATATTCGTTAGCAGGCACATAATCTGCCATAGCCCATAAGGTGAAATTAGGTAGGATTGCCCATCTCATGCTATGGGGAGTAGGGCTCTAAGAAAATCCTATCAAAATTATTTTCCTCGAAATATGTCTTCAGTACCGGGAGAACACTGTCCCCTGATGTGAATCTAGGTGCCAGCGGTGAATCTCCTCCCTATGTTAGCTCTCTGCACCCTAATATGTTGAGCATTCCACCGAGATGAGATAAATAAACATTGCATTGTTATTATTATTGTGGATAACCTTTGTCTTAGCTAGGGCCTTTTAAACGTCTTTCATTCGTGTCCACTTTTCTTCCCCACTTTTACACTCCTGATGATGCTATGTTCTTGTCTCGCTTTCCACTCGCTACTCCCAAGCGCCCTGATCAAGTGTGGCAGCAACCTCCTTTTTGGGCAAGGAGGTTTAACAGAAGAAAGAGGGAACCAAAAGCCTTGGCGACGATGCTCAAGCTTCTGGCAAGGCTGAAACCTGGCTGACTGGCTGCGCGTATGAGTATAATACTGTCTAAGAGTTGTTGACCTTACATTATCACACTGGAAAACAACTGAAGTATGTTGAAGCACGCGCGTGTGCCTGTGGCAATCAACGCACACCAAGTTGTGTGTAAGAAGATTGGCTGGAAGGCTGTAGCATTGTGGCTGGACAGAGCAGCAATAAGAGAATATCAACTTTGTGGGCCTATCAGTAGGAATATAATACTTTATTAGCTTTCCTCTGTCAATAGTCATAGCAAGATTGCGCATATCGCACTGTTTAAATCACTCGTTAACTATATTGTAAGGTAAAACTCACAACCAAACCTCAGCCACGCCCGAAATATAGTAGGCTGGCTTGCCAGGCGAACAACGGCTGTGCTCCCTGCTTCTATTAAATCTCCATTAGTATTTCTATCGACATGTTCCACATCTGTTATTTCTTTCCCTGTTTATCACCTTTCTTGTGGAGACGGAGTCTGAAACCTTTCCCTATAATAAGAGTAGCAGATACTAACTAACTATCACTTGCATCGTATGTGGGCACGTTCTACGTCAGTATGTATATTCAACGAACAAAGAGGCCTGCATTATCTACCCAATTTCAAAGATATTGGGAAATGAGACAGTTATGTCAAACAAAAATTAAGCAGAGAAATGGGAAGAAAAAACTGAACTTTTACCGACAAAAGCCTTTTATTGACGACGGGTTTGGGGTGCATTATTATTTACTACTTTACTATACCGCATAAATACACAATAAAAAACACATACTACGTGGTCACCAAGGAATTTCAATGGGTGTCACCATCGAATGTTTGAGGAAACGTGGTAAAGAGAGAAGAGGAAATTTAAAAGGTATCGAAAGCATGTGTGCGTAGATTGGAGAGACGCAGCCTCGAAATGTGAGGTAATACGATAGCAAAAGAATGTGAATATGAATGAAAGGTACATATCATAGGTGTGCTAGGTGGAGACTGTGAAGCTAAATTCAGTAGTGTTTGATTCAAGCGTGAATTACACTGCTCAAGAAAATTGAAATGACTTCATGGATCTACGACCGAAACAACTACATATTTATAGCTGATTTTGTGGTGCTGAGTTCAAATCTGTTGGAAGAAATCCGCTGACAGGTCTTAATTTCAAAGTCCAGACACCCCAAATTTGACCGCTTGTTGGCAAAATCTTGATACTAAAATCACATTCAAGTTTTTTAGTGCCTGTTATTTGCCTGATGATAAATATAATGCTATTTTTTCTTTATTAGGGTACCATTTAGAAGGTGAAAGGAGTTTCTGCATAAAAATATGGCTGCCTGCATTTCAAGAAAACGTCGTGGGAAATGTATCAACGAGCCAAGTTCATTTTGTTACATATGTGGCCTCTTTACCTCTAAAAATATGCAAAGAAATATTACGAAATTCATAGTAAAAGTGTATAATACCAGTTTTTAACGTCTTTTAGCCATAAAAATTAAAGACTGGGGACCACATTCAGGTTGCAATTCATCTAACAGCCACCTCACTGATTGGTTTCATGGCAAACGCCTTCTGGCTTGAAGTTTGGGGTGCCTATGATCTGGAGGGAGCCAGATTTGGAGGACTGTTATTTTGGTTTTAGCAAGACCAAAGGATCGACAGCAAAAAATAGGGGCAAATGTCACTATTCAGACGTTCCATCTGCAGCTGGACCTATTCAATATGGCTCAATCTTCCAGTTCCTATGCCCCCACTAGACTTCAACCCTAGTGACGGTGAACACAAGATCGATACAGACTCATCAGCTACATATCAATCAATAGCTGAACATGTCTCGCAGCCCTTAATGACCTGATCGAAGGCCTGGATTTGTTTAAAGACAAATCAGAGCTTTTGGTTTCAAAACTCAAGCTGCAAAATCTGTTGCAGGAAGAAGTCCGTATAACATTTCACTAATATTCCTTGAATTGTTGTGAAAACATTTCTTGAACAAATTGGATTTCAAAAAAGGCCATGTTTTTATCATGAATTGTACAATTTTACTAAAAATGGAAAAATCAAGATTTCTCAACATTTAGACCTAATCAAGCATAACTGATGGCGAGATCGGCTTCAACTTCATCAATATAGTAAAATTCTATGGAATAAATTCATAATCCAATTTGGCTGCTGACCAGTGTTATGGGTGATAGGTTGGATGAGGAGCGTTAGGTTGAAAGACACGCGTTAGGTCGATGAGGAGTGTTAGGTTAGATAAGGACTATTATGTTCGATATGGATCATTAGATTGAATGAGGAGCGTTAAGTTGCATGAGGAGCATTAGGTTAGATGAAGAGCGGTTGGCTAGATGAGGGGCGATAAGTTGATGAGAAGCGATATAAAAAGGTTAAATGTTGTAGAGTGGTGGGTTAGTTAAAAGTACACTTGTATTCATTTCTAAGTAAAATATTTGCCACCAGATAGACCAGCGGTCAGCGGTTACGTGCACTGTGGAGATAATTCGCTGCTGGCTCTCTCTTTGGTCGCAAACTGCGGCACCACAGAAGACACCCAGCAGAGTGACTCCACACACGTGGGGTGACGTGAACAACGTCACCTGGACTTCTTCCGAAGACTCTCAAGGTACTCAAGGTAGGTACCATCAGAGTTCGAAAAGACAAGGTTTCGATGTCTCAGACATCATCATCAGGTTAATAAAATCTGGAATATACAAGCATCAAAAATTAAAATGATAATAATTGATAAATGAGAGGCTAAATAAATCTAATGATATTTTGCACACAGGACTAGAGAGTATTAACTATGAGCAACAAGATTCGTGACTGCTTCCGACCGTGATCTGACGATGATGATGTCTGAGACATCGAAACGTTGTCTTTTCGAACTCTGATGGTGAGAAATATTTTACGTAGTGATTGGTGGGTTAGATGAGAAGTATTGTATAAAGAACCTTAGATGTAATGATGAGTGTTAGGACAGATGAAGAGCGTTATGCTAGATAATTATCAGTGTTAGGTTGGATGAGAAGCGTTAGTATAGATAATGAGCTTGAGGTTAGATAGAGTAGTGTTGTATGACGCGTGTTTGGTTTAACGAGTTGCGTTAAGCTAGATGTGGAGCGTAGGTGAGATTTGGAGCGTTATCGACGTTAGATGGGATGCGTTAAATGAAGGACGTTTTATTCATGTATAGTAATGTTAGATAACGATAGTTAAGTAGGTTAAATGAGATGCGTTACGTTAGAGGAGGTTTGATGACGTTCAAGTCAAATAGGCGAGTTTCTGCTTTTATTGAATTATTTTGTCGAGCCTCTTCTTCACACTACAGGTTGTTTACAGTTTTATCTTATATCAGATGTAATGGTTCAAAGCTCATCAAACTAAATATTATTAAGTGATGGATATGTCTCCTCCGATAGAAATATATGATTTTTCATTCCATTTCAACTGCGAATGTTAGGTTACTCGATGAACGGCAGATAACATGGGAAGCATTAGGCTAGAAAAAAATACGCTAGATTGGCTAAGAAGCATAAAGTTGAATTATTTTAATTAGGTTAGATGAGGAACGATAGGTTGTAAGACATGACTTACGACCGTTGCTGAGCATTGGGAGTCAAGGCTTTATTTTCTTTGTGGTAGGTAGACGGACATTGTTCGGTTAAGGGGGTCGTTCACAAATTTTGGAATTTTCTTTATTAGGGGTTGACCAGGTGTTGACGGGACGAGAAACTGTGAGATCTTTCAGGTTATTAATTGTTCAGGGTAGACGGATGAGCTCCCTCATACACGTACGGCTCTGCCTTAATATCCTTGCACTGATGCAGCGGGCAACACAAGTACAGTACCTTGCGTACTTACGTTGCTTTTAGCTGTTTGTGGCTTGGTGGTATGAGTGGCGGCGTGGTAATCTCTAGGTCCCCGGATCGAATCCTGACTCGATTCTTTGTATTTATAATATATATATATATATTTTAAAGAATAGAACTGCCTCAGTTTTTACGCTATAATAAAAACAAAGACAGTTTTCCAATCCTTGAAAGATTCCCTACATGAATTACGTTTTTTTTTTCTTTTTTTTTTCTTTTTCGTTTTCTATTGACGTGAGATTTTAGTTGGGTGACTGTAAGAGTTCAGTCACCCATCTAAAATCTCACGTCAATAGAATATGAAAAAGAAAAATTTGAAAAAAAACGTAATTGTTGTAGGGAATCTTTCAAGGATTCCAAAACTGCCTTTTTTTATTCTAGCATAAAAACTGAGGCAGTTCTATTCTTTTTTAGTCTGAAAGTGTAGATTTTTCAATAGAGGCAATTTTATGTTTTTTTTTTTTTTGTTATAAAATGCAGTATTTCCAAAGGGAATGCCCTTGGCATGTTTCATTTATAGTGCCGCTAGCCCCCTAGAAATTTGGTATGCAATGGCCTTTGGTATACTGATGATTTTGCAGCAAAAAAGGTAAATTTGGATCCCCTATGGACCCATTTCCCCCCCCCCCTACTTTGAGGGGGTTCTAGTGCCGCTAGCCCCCTAAAAATTTGGGACGTAATGCCCCCATACCTGAAGACACTTTTTGAGCAAAAAAACAGAAAATTTATAATTTTGACCATTTTCGCCGGGACGGCCCCCCTTAAACCGAGTTCTTCAAGGTTCTGTGACAGGCGTTAATTTAGATGGAGTTGGTAGGTAACGTTACAACAGCTAAATTAGATCAAACTATGGTTTGTTGTAGCATAGGTTGGACCCATTTTATGAATTAAAAATATTAAGCAACCGTAGAATTTCAATGGGTATTAGGTACCGCTAGTTCAATATAGTAACACTATTCAGTTATAACTAGATCACTTTGAGAGCGTACGCCTCTGCCAAGTAAGGCACGGTAACGAAACATTCAAACTTATTTTGAAACTAGAGCACTCTGAGAGCGCATACCTCCGCCAACCGAGGCAACGGTAGCAATAAATTTAAATTAGCTCTGAAACCATAATTTTCTTTGTATAAACTCCAAAATCTAATCATTTGTGCCTTTTGACAGTAATAACAGCTTGTGCAATTTTCTTGAAGATCCGATCATTACTTTTTCAGTAATACTGCTAATACTGCACAAAAATTTAATCATTTATATCTTTCAACACTACTAACAACCCCTATAAATTTCATAAATATCCATTTATTATTTTTTGCGTTATTGTGCTAACAATCATAAAATTGATGACAGTGACCAAACGAACGAACAAACGGATCATTACTAAAATTCGGTCAATCACTCTTTGTTATATACCTAACAACTCATGTTAATTTCATGAAAATCCATTCATAACTTTTTGAATTATAGCATTGATAAAAATAGGGCAGACAAACAAACAAATAAACCAACAAACGGATGGACATATTTTCACCAAAAGTTAATCATCTGTTCCTACTAACATACCTAACAATCCCTGTAAATTTCGTCCAAATCGGTTCATAACTTTTTGAGTTATCTTGGTGACAGACAGAGAAAGAGAGACAACAAGATAGACGTTTACTTGATAAACCCATTATTATTATTAATAATACTTCACGCTCAGGCTGACACGGACGGGTAGTACAACCTAAATGAAGCACTTCGCAACACCGGGAAGCCCGAAACGCTGCTAAAGAAAATCCAATGAAAAGCTATTAACCGCTGACTTAAACGCCTGCAGGCCAACTCGACCGAAAGTCGATGCCGGCAATAAAATCAAAATCCCAACAGACCAGGGCACGAAGCACCGACTGCACTGAGTTCTGTATCTAACACTCTCCAAAGTGAAAGAGTGCGCGTCAACCGCAGCAGCTCATTTACGCTCGTTTGTTTCAGGGTAGTTTACACGAAGGTAGCTTAGTCCTTACTAGGGTTGACGGTGTAGGCTTGTCCCATGGCTGGTCCCAGCTGTGTCTTGGCGACGAGAGTGACGTCCATGTAGTCGTTGGTGGATTGGCAGAGTAGAGTCATGTCCGTACTGACGAGGTCCAGGTCGGTCACCGGAGCCGGCGGATCACCTCGTCTGGAGTTGTTCATGTGGATCTGCCAGCCCACGACTGCGTTGCAGTCATCATCTGCAGGAATTTAGAGTAAGTGCTATAGTGTTACGGCTATCGTTTGCAGTTATTTAGAGTAGGTGCTATTGTGTTACGGCAATCGTTTGCAGGTATTTAGAGTAGGTGCTATTGTGTTACGGCTATCATTTGCAGGTATTTAGAGTAGCTGCTATTGTGTTACGGCTATCGTTTGCAGGTATTTAGAGTAGGTGCTATTGTGTTACGGCTATCGTTTGCAGGTATTTAGAGTAGCTGCTATTGTGCTACGGCTATCGTTTGCAGGTATTTAGAGTAGGTGCTACTTCTTTATGGACAACTTTTGCAGACATAGTCATAGTCTGCAGTCATTTCATTAAGCTATTATTGTTTTGAAGCCACTAAGTGGAAGCATCTATATTCCTTCGATTGATTTTTGACATAATCTGCAGGAATTAAAATTGATTTTTTTATGATATTACCAACAATAAAAAGTTAATAGACCTTAGGATATAAGCGATTTCTGCGTTTCTGTTGCAACAAATCTGATGATAAATTACCACAAGTTAAATTATCCACGAACGAACCTGTCGATGAATATCCAAATGCACGGTAGACTACTTTTCATGACTAATATCCGTCACCACCGCAGTTATGTTGTTTGATGTAACGCCAAGTCACCCCTGAAGCAGCTGCCTTGAATTACATAGAATGTTTTGGTCTCATTCTATTCCCTAGAAAATAGCATCGTTTGGTAACATTCCTTCTTTCTCACAAGAAGTATAGAAACTGAGGAAGGAAAATGTTATTTCAAATTGTAGCTTTCTCTGTAATTCGCTTACCGCATGTTGTGAAATCGTATTTTTATTCGCAAATGCAGCAAATCTGTCAGATGTAAATCGTTCTCCGCTGGTTACTATTATTCCGTACACAAATGCATTTATCTAGTCCAATGTTACATTTCGGCCGTTATTTGCTTTTCTTTAACCTAAACTACATCGCCAACGTTAGTGGCCTGAAAACAGTTAATAACTTTTACCTTGCAACCAATCTTTCCACTCCAAATATAGGTCTTCTATCTTGTTTACAACCTTAACTTCCGAATCATCCGTGGAGAAACCTGTGGCAGAAAGTAGATTAACAATTGTTAACCTTCGAATTATCCGTGGAGAAACCTGTGGCAGAAAATAGAATAACTTTCGTTAAAAGGTACTAAACTAGGATATATATCTAATAGTATAAAGTCGGCATAATAAAAAATTTAACGTTTCGGGATGGATAATCCTATCATTAAAAAAACTGTAACATATAATCCATAGAAAATAAAAATAAATTTTATTTCTAAGTAAGTGAGGGGAGCATGAATGCTGTCGGGGGAGTTCTGAAATGAGAATGAACAGAGCTATGTGGAAAGGCTGGATGTCAGCTCCTGTGCAGTCGGCAGATGTGTGGCTAAGCATGGACAGTGCGCAGCGGTACAGCTGAGGTCATAATATTAAGGCTAGGTCTTGTTCTATGGATGTGGAGGAACTCTAATGTTGTGAACTCGATTGGGTTGGAAGAGTCTATGATTGAGAAGTTGTTCCTGCTGATGGGATGGTCGTTTTGCTTGGCATGTAGGCGGGGGCTGAGTGTGAGGGTTTCGCAAGTGTTTAGCCGGTTCGACTATATAAACCTAAATGCTGGCCAATGCGGGCTTTGAAGTGTTGTCCAGTGCTACCGATGTAAGAGGCACTGCAGCCTGACATTGGTAAAGATAGATAACACTAGACTGCAGTGGTGTGGGAGGTTTGTCTTTAAATGTGAAGTAGGACCCTATGGTGAATGTGTTTTTGAAGGAAAATTAGAAGTTTATATGTGGGTAGGCTTCAGAGATGAACGCTTTCAAAGAGTTTACTACACTAACAGAGGTTTCTTTGTGGTACGGAAGCGAGTGAAAGAAGTCCAATTTACGGACCGAGGGTTTGTTAATGCCGGGATCGAACAGTCATGGACTATTGAAAACACGAGAGAATTAGAACACCTCGTGGCGCAGGACCATCACTAGCGGTGGGGGCAAATTTAACGAAGTCATTTTTGATGGCCAGGTATCCAAGTGTTTTAATATGAATGCCTAGTTTTTAATATGGATGCCTTCTCGAACAAGGTTAGGATAGAGCGGCTCCCTTGAGATCTCCTAATAATAGCCTAGGAAAAATAGAACGTCTCGCGACGTAAGACCATCTACCGCGGTGGAGGCAAATTCGTCCCAGTGGAGGAAAATGCAACGTCGTCATTTTTTTATAGCCAGCTAGGTCTAGTTTTTTGGCACAGGTCACATCTAGGTCAACCCCCCCAAACTCCCTACAACAACTTATGAAAATTGCTCAACTCCTTCGACTCCTTATTAGGGGGACAGCCAAATACATATATATATATATATACAAGCAAATATACTTTAATCTTGAACGAAAATATTATCACCTCTCTCACTTCGTTCGTGGGTGATAAAAAAAGTACAGAAAGAGAACACTTGAGACCAGCTCAGCAGTGGAAGTCAGACAACAAAGAGCTTCAACAGAGATAAAAGGAGCCCTGTGGCCCATGCACAGATTCAGAAGAGAGTCAACCAGATTTTTTGTGGATGTGAGACGCGTTCATGAAGCTCATTGGTTTAAGTGATTGGGGAGCAGGGGGTTTTGCGGGGGAGCAGCAGACAAACTGATGTACTGATATGCGATTGGGGCATACGGCAACTGGCTACAGCCAAAAGCGACTCTTTATGAATATGCGTTTGGTGCATAATGCATAAGCAACTGGCTGCAGCCATAAGCGACTCTTTACTGATATGCAATTGGTGCATAGGGCGACTGGCTGCAGCCATAAGCGACTCATTATTAATATGCGAATGGTGCATACGGCGACTGGCTGCAGCCATAAGCAACTCTTTAAGCTTCACGGACGAGGCTCTTGGCTTCCTCTTCTCCATTGAAAATCCTTGTCAGAAGTTCACGAACACTAGCGCTCGTGCAGTGAGCTCCCCGTCACACTGAAGAGTACAGTGTCGTCAGTATCACAATGTTCAAGTAATCCATGACTACGTATTCCTGAAGCTTGTCTCATTAGTCCTTGTAAAAACGTTTAAAATAATAGATTTTTTAAAAATTTTATAGGAAATAAAGCATTTCATTGTATGGTTTACCTGAATGCCCTCCTACCTCTCACTGAATTTATTTGGGTGATATTTCTGAACCATGAATTACAGTAACATTCAATTTCAAAACTGAGTAGCACGAAGAATTCGTTTCAAAGGAAGTTTCGTCAACAATTTGGAATATTGATCAGCTCTTTGTCTTCCATAGCACGCGCTTGTAGATTTCATGAATAGCACTTTTCCTATGAAATTTTAAGCAATTGTACACCTCAGCTAGAAATATCGACGACATGAGGTCCATAGGGTTAGGGGTTACGTCCACTTATTGATATCCATCACCTACTCGCAGCAGCTACGTCAGAAACAAACTCTTCGTGAAGAATATCAGCTCAACTCTAAGCTTACGATGGCTAGGGACAAGTTCTGTCAATATTTCAATTCTTCAGCTGAAAGCATGCATCAAAGACCCAGAAAACATTATTGAGAGTATAAAGATGAGATGGCTAAACTTTAATTACTATTGTATCTTCGGTACAGTCCCATATATGGAACTTTATTTGGCCTAAGCTGGCGGTACACTGCAGTGTCTAAAACTTTATTTGGCTTAAGTTTGTTAAGACCTAAAGAGTTATTTCCGACAGCACACTTAAAAAAAAAGAAGAATCTGTACTCCAAAAAGATTGAGCGTTCCAGTTCACCATCTGCTTAGAGATCAATTACGCTCGTAAAATAATTTGGTATTATTGTGAGGAACATTGTATATGTCACTGCTAAAACTATGCCTAAGCCCAGATTAAAATTAAACAGGACGTGGACAGACGTATGCAAGTGGGATAGGGTCACATTTTTTTTAGACAACTGAACTGCAATTACCACTGTTTATCCCTTCTTGTTCTTAACCCTTTCCTGCACCGCGAGCCAGGTATGGCACAAACCATTTTCATATCCAATGATTTTAAAAGGAACATACTTGATTCAAAACTAGGCCTATATATATGGATTTATAAATTAGGGTCTAGGACGACCATTTTTCCCATTAGCCTACCAAAATGCCGTTAGACTGACAAAATTTTTGGTTGGCCATTGAACTGCCCCCTGTAGTCGGCGTTCGTTACTTAGCGTCAGTCTTTGACTGGCCTTACTTAGCGTCAGTCTTTGACTGGCCTTACTTAGCGTCAGTCTTTGACTGGCCTTACTTAGCGTCAGTCTTTGACTGGCCTTACTTAGCGTCAGTCTTTGATTGGCCTTAGTTAGCGTCGTCACTATAGATTGACTCTACGTAAGGCCAGTCAGAGATTGGTGCTAAGTAAGGCCAATGAATGATTGATGCTATGTAAGACCAATCAAAGATTGATTGGTCTTACTTAGCGTCAGTCTTTGATTGGCCTTACTTAGCGTCGTCACTATAGATTGACTCTACGTAAGGCCAGTCAGAGATTGGTGCTAAGTAAGGCCAATGAATGATTGATGCTATGTAAGACCAATCAAAGATTGATTGGCCTTACTTAGCGTCAGTCTTTGACTGGCCTTACTTAGCGTCGTCACTATAGATTGACTCTACGTAAGGCCAGTCAGAGATTGGTGCTAAGTAAGGCCAATGAATGATTGATGCTATGTAAGACCAATCAAAGATTGATTGGTCTTACTTAGCGTCAGTCTTTGATTGGTCTTACTTAGCGTCAGTCTTTGATTGGTCTTACTTAGCGTCAGTCTTTGATTGGCCTTACTTAGCGTCAGTCTTTGATTGGTCTTACTTAGCGTCAGTCTTTGATTGGCCTTACTTAGCGTCGTCATTAAAGATTGACGCTAAATAACGAATAGCTAACCAACAATGATCTTTTATAGCGCCAACCTTGCAGGTTAGAGGGGCTGGTCTGGTTTTTCTATTGTTCAAAATACGTTTAAAACAGTTAAAAACCCTAAAAAAAACAATACACTAGACGAACCAGTCCTTGTCTACCTAACCACGAGGTTCTCGGGTAAGAGCTCATTGGCAAGGGGTTCTGTACTAGGGTGGTGGTCGGTGGCGGTGGGTGACAGCATCTAAGCGCGCGTTTGCTATCGAGAAGACAGAGGAACTGATCTATAGAATTATTTCGAGATAGTTAAATAATGGGAGCAATCTCCGTGGATTTTTTTAAATATCACGTTGATACCTCATTTTTGCATCATGTCGTTTCAGCGCAAGTATAAGAATATTTATATGTACCAATTATAAGAATATTTATATGTACAAACACAAAGTAAACAAATTTCACTCTATTGATTAGACCTAGTCCCATAGATAGGTGTCCCCACTCAAGGAAAATAAATGGGTACACTGAGCCTACACTTGAAACTAGATTTACAATATGCAATTCGTTTCACAAAAACGAAGATAAATGAAAAGAGAATAAGATCAATTTTCTGTAATCATACAGGGATCATCGGAGACTCTAGCTCCTCCCCTACTGTGAAAAATATCAACGAATCTACCTCCGGCGCACTTGATGAGAAATTTGACAAACACACACCTACACACACACCTACACACACACCTAAACCCACACCTACAGACATTTAGCTACACGTATCGAATGAGCATAGGCACACCATTCGTTCGTTTTCGAATGCATCGGGTGTTGGACAGTCGAAAGAAAAATACATTTATTATTCATCACCCTAAATGCTTGAGGAAATGGTTCACATGAACTATTACGGTGCTGGAAAGCTTAGGAAACTCGTGAGTACGTGCGGAATAGATTAACTAAAATTTTGCTCCCTGGTCTCAGGAAGGATTAGTTTGGCGGTCAAATGACCACGAATTAGGAAGTCAGTTGAACAGCGAATTCCTATAAAAAATATTGCAAGCTCTATCCAATTCTCCTCAAATGCGCGAGTTTGCAGGTTTTCTGAGGTCGCTTGGCTTATCAAACTCACACTTCTTCATTGACTATTGCGTGAACGTCTTTACGTCTAGTAGCGATCAATATTTTGCTTTTGCACTTTTTTTATCGACTTGCTGTTTCTTTGAATGCTCCCTAGGTTTCGCGGTGTCTGACGTATGTCAGGCGGGGTTAAATTGGCGTATTTCCAGTGATACATCTAATCAAATTTTTCCTTGCCTGATGAGCTGAATTCGAGAAACTTGGTTCTTAACAGTACTTTATTTGCCAAACTGGATCAGCAGTCAAGTATTGCTGGCATTACTGTATGCAATGTCCAGATAAAGGTGAGCCGATCGCACTAGCGTAAAATTTTCCAGAATTTCAAAACAAAACTCTGATAGAATCGTTTATGATTGTATTGCTAGCGTTTGCATCATAAGTTTTTCTTTTTTGGAATTTTCTGCACGAAGCATTGACTTCCAGGAACTATGTTAAGTCTCGTAAAAAGGAAAAAGGAAGAAACATGTGGCATGCCTAGAAAAGCCTGAGGCACATATAAGAGAGTCCTTACCCATGAAATTACCGTGCATGAGAACAGCAAGTAGGGAATGTTGGGGAAAAATAAAAGAATCAAGTGAATAAGAGTAGGATGCAAAGTGGATAGGGAAGAATGGTATCTGAAAGCCCTAGCTGAGGCTAAATCAATATAGGTATTCCTCCTGGACAAACTCTTCCCTATGGCCCATTTCATGCCCTGGGAAGGCGCTAGTAAGAAATTAACTGTGTTTAAGACGACCAAAATCAGATCTTGTCCGAACACTCAACTTTTGGCGAGCTCAAGGGAATTAGTTTGAGAAGATGTCTCGATGTTCTATCTTAATGTTCCAATCGATGATATCTCATCGTGATCAAGTGTCACATAAGGTTAATTTTCTACCATTGACTGCACTGTTGACTTACTATGATTGCCTGAAACCTAACCAGAAGTGATGAATTCAAACATTTTTAGAGATTCAAGAAGTTAGAGCTCATAGTAACGCACTGGACCCAGCAGGACACCAGCAACCCATCTCTTTTCTTCTCTTGAACCTCCACACTGAGTTTGAGAGGCCTTGACTTACTATAGTAATTAACAATACCATCTGTATTCCCAAGAAGTCATGTATGGCTGTTTGTAATTTTATTTTGAAGATAAAAATGTATATTCTACAAAATAATAGCATTCATTCGTGAAAATGGATAAATTAAAGTCTCAACTTGCCTGCAAGCGGTACCAACTCAAAGGTGGCTAACTTTCCTGTCTTGTTTAAAGAGTCCACATTATTGAGTAGTAATCCTATCAATGTGTATGTCTGTCTGCCAATCAGCCAATTTCCCGGCATCGGCGGCAAAAGTAGTGTCGGTCGACCCAAACAGCCACTGAAATGGCAGCAGAGTGTCAGCTGGCTGGGCAACTTTTACAGGTGGGGTTTAGCAAAAAGAAAAATTTAGGGAGAATTGGGGCGCAGAAGGCCGTGCACTTGCTTGCAGATACAAGGATCGCAGTAACGAAGTTTAACACCGAGTAGCAATGATCGGTTCAGTATATGGACACAAAACCGCCTTCAGACGCTTCTGCTGCGTAGCGTAGCATCACCCACAGTGGAAGCACAGACGCATCGCCTGAACCCGTTCCCATCGCTCCATGTGTTGACAATTACCTTTTCTCGTGTTTCGGTCTCCCCTCTGAGTCACCCCTCTGATCTTTCGCTGAGTAGTCGGACCCGCTTGGGGCTGCACGGACCCTCGCTTCTGTTCCTCTCTTCGACTTTCTCCCCCCTCTGCCCAGGCCTCCTCCCGAACCTCCTCCCCAAGCTGGCATTTGTGGGCCCTAACGATGGCAACGAAGAAGAACAACACAATTACCAATGGAGTCCCTCCAGGCTTGAGTGCGCGTCCCGTCGTACATCGAGAGGTAGAGCACGGCACTGCTGTGCGACCGCTCGTTCAGGAGGCTGCACTCGATCAATGAGGAGGTCTGGTCGACAGGGACGGTGAGTTCGGTATCCGGAAGGCCGTACCTGGAGTCGGTGAGGCGGACCTCGTACCCTGTGACCTCACCACACACGTCCCCTAAGGAAGGAAGAAAAGAACAGATGGAAGGTCGTAGGTCAGTAAAATTATGGTATTTTATATTTCGAGAAAACCAGATAACCCGAGTAGCAGCATGCCATTCTTCCATCCCTCTGTTGCAGCTACCGCGGCTGAGAGAAAATCAGCTCTTATAAAAACTAGAGCTCCTCGTGACGTAAGACCATCACCCACGGTGGGGCCAAATTCAACGAAGCCATTTTGTATGGCGAGCTAATCCTAATTTCTCATACGGATGCTGTGCCCTACAAGATTAGGGCGCAGCACCCCCGTAACATGAGCTCTCTTAATAATAACATAGGAAAAATAGAACGCCTCTTGGCACCTCGTGCCACAGTAGAGGCAAATTCAACGCCAACCTCATTTTTGATGACCAGCTAGGTATAGTTTTTTGGCATAGGTCACATCTAGGTCAGCCTACCAAACGCCCTACAAAATATTATGAGCATTGCTCAACTCCTTCTACCACTTGTGGGTGGATAGATAATATGTATACCTACATATATATATATATATCTACGTAAATCATCAACGAAAACATAATAACCTCGCTCTCTTCGTTCGCTGGTGATAAAAACTCATTTCACTATCACCCGTGAACAAAGTGAAGGAGGTGATAACGTTTTCGTTGAAGATTTAAATATGCATTCCTACATTGGTATATTTGTCTGTCTACCCAAAAGTGGTAGACGGAGTTGAACAATGTTCATAATTTTTTGCAGAGATTCTGGTGGGTTCACCGCTGGTGACGGTCTTACGCCACGAAGCGTTCTAGTTATGTATTAATTTAATTGAATGCAATTCTGCAAATATTTTCATTTTTTTTGTATGAGTTTTCAATTCAAAACAGATTGTGGTCTCCTTTTCAGCAACTAACTAGGTATATGTACGAGAGGATTATGTCGCCTGATGAATATAATGGCAGTGTGTCTTACAAAAACTTTGACTTAAGAAGATGAGAGGCCAATTTCGGAAAGACCCAATGGATTCTAAAGGCTGCCGACTAATGGGATTAAAAGAATTCGAGGTCTGTATACCAAAAGCGTGTCAGGTATGCCAGTTTACCACGCCAGGGAATCACGAATAAATTTAGGCATACCTATCCAACTCTACGCACCACAGGTAATAAATGCTGAATTAATAAGCAAGTCCAGATCATTCCGTAACGGAAAGATCTGTCTCACATACTGCTAAGCGCGTCCAGGCTAATTCAAGCCATTCCACGGGAAAAATGTGCGATTTCACCCGCTTTTGGGTACAACAGGCTAGTTAAAGTTTGTTCGCCACAGAAGAATTTCTGTAACAGTAAGTTTATATTTACCGTTCAAAGGTAGATCTAAACAGGAGTCTAATTAAATTTGCCTTTCAACGGGTAAATATAAACTTACCCTGACAAAGATTTCTCTGTGTGTGGAATATACACTGTACATCCCCATCTCCACTGTATATCCGCAGGGTATAAAAACCCACGGCTAGATGTGCTAGCCGTTCAGAAGGGAGTCAACCAGCAACCAGATCACTTCTGGTTGCTGCTGCTGCTACATCGATCTGCCTGTTACCAAGCACCTGTATCTCTGTAAGAACATCAGTACATTTAGATGTCCCACCGATGGTCATGAAGTTACACTGCTCGTTATTAATCCTAGCCAAGCCGAAGATCCCTACGTCTTGAACGGAATGTTGAAAATACACTCGGTCCTATAGTCAAACCAGCGTAAGGAGTCCAATAGGCGTGGCTAAGAACGCAAAGCAACTTAGCAAAATCTCACTTGAACGCGTGGTATAACTTGTCTCAATCAATAAAATTCTATTTGTAATCAAATACTCAAAGTGCATTAGTTAATAGATTAGATTCGGCACTACTGCGTTCAATTGAGTCCCGCCCCTAAAGGACTGCTTTCGCTGGTTTGACTACAGCTGCAGAACTCACGATCCCACCATACAACAACCCATAAATACTACGTCACGTGGGTGAGCATTCGATAGATGCACATTGGTCATGCAGAGGAGATATTCTCATGCTTACCTGTCACCAAGCCGTTCCAATCGAGAGAGTAGCCCGAGGTCTC
>LQNS02277812.1:6879386-6900240 GCA_001587735.2 Parhyale hawaiensis
GTACTGTAGTCTGTTGGGTAGCATGGGAAATTAATCGTACTGTAGTCTGTTGGGTAGCATGGGACATTAATTGTACTGTAGTCTGTTGGGTAGCATGGGAAATTAATCGTACTGTAGTCTGTTGGGTAGCATGGGACATTAATCGTGCTGTAGTTTGTATACAGCATAGGACATTAATTGTACTGTAGTCTGTCGAGTAGCATGAGACATTAATGGTGCTGTAGTTTGTTTACAGCATAGGACATTAGTCGTACTGTAGTCTGTCGAGTAGCATGGGACATTAATCGTGCTGTAGTTTGTTTACCAGCATAGAGCATTAATCGTACTGTAGTCTGTCGAGTAGCATGGGACATTAATCGTGGTTAATCGTGCTGTAGTTTGTTTACCAGCATAGGACATTAATCGTACTGTTGTCTGTCGAGTAGCATGGGACATTAATCGTGCTGTAGTTTGTTTACCAGCATAGGACATTAATTGTACTGTAGTCTGTTGGGTAGCATGGGACATTGATCAAGCGGTAGTCTGTTGACTAGCATGGGACATTAATTGTAGTGTAGTCTGTTGGATAGCATGGGAAATTAATCGTACTGTAGTCTGTTGGGTAGCATGGGACATTAATCGTGCTGTAGTTTGTTTACCAGCATAGGACATTAATTGTACTGTTGTTTGTTAGGTTGAATGGGACATTAATCGTGCTGTAGTTTGTTTACAGCATAGGACCTTAATTGTACTGTAGTCTGTCGAGTAGCATGAGACATTAATCGTGCTGCAGTTTGGTTACAGCATAGGACATTAGTCGTACTGTAGTCTGTCGAGTAGCATGGGACATTAATCGTGCTGTAGTTTGTTTATCAGCATAGAGCATTAATCGTACTGTAGTCTGTCGAGTAGCATGGGACATTAATCGTGGTTAATCGTGCTGTAGTTTGTTTACCAGCATATGACATTAATCGTGGTTAATCGTGCTGTAGTTTGTTTACCAGCATATGACATTAATCGTACTGTAGTCTGTCGAGTAGCATGGGACATTAATCGTGCTGTAGTTTGTTTACCAGCATAGAGCATTAATCGTACTGTAGTTTGTTTACCAGCATATGACATTAATCGTACTGTAGTCTGTCGAGTAGCATGGGACATTAATCGTGCTGTAGTTTGTTTACCAACATAGGACATTAATCGTACTGTAGTCTATCGAGTAGCATGGGACATTAATCGTGCTGTAGTTTGTTTACCAGCATAGAGCATTAATCGTACTGTAGTTTGTTTACCAGCATAGGACATTAGTCGTACTGTAGTCTGTCGAGTAGCACGGGATATTAACCGTGGTTAATCGTGCTGTAGTTTGTTTACCAGCATATGACATTAATCGTGGTTAATCGTACTGTAGTCTGTTGACTAGCATGAGTCATTAATCGTATTGTAGTCTATTGACTAGCACGGGACATTAATCGTACCGTAGGATGCTGGATAGCGTGAAACATTAATCGTAATGTCCTCAGCTAACTAGCATGTAGTCTTTTTCAGGCCACTGGCAAAGAGTTCGAACGTTGCCTTGCGTCGCTGCACACACAGCCGTGGGTCCACCAAAACATAGGTTAAAACGGGCCCGCTATTGGCAAGAGCCAATAGTGATGTTTTGGGTATCACTTAAGAGCTGCGGTTAAAGAGAATTGAGAAGGTGGTGCGTCCTTTTGCAGTGTTCAAATAGGCAACTAAACATTGGAATACTTTGTAGTGCTTACAGAGAACACATGACGGTATAGTGAGAATACATCTCAACAGTTAGCTGTTAATGTGTACTATCTGGAACCTGTGAAACCTCCGCATAATAAAGCACTGTTTTTCAGTGATATCACAGACCCCTATTATCTTATTTTCCCCTATCTGATACTGAAGGAACCCGTGGAAATTCTACAGAATAAAGGCATTGTTCCTCATTTATGACGCCCTCGGACCCGTATCATGCATACGAAGGGGGAAAAGTTAAAAGTCAGGCAGCGAATCTTCTCCCTTAGACTACGAGCAGGAGCAGCCTAAGTTTGAACTGGACTCCTTCTGCTATTGATCCGTTCCCAGGTCTGATCAGGATACATCAAAGGTGCCCTAGTTTCCCTCTATCAACTAATGAACGTGTCACGGCCATACTAACTAGCGGAGGTCCAGGCAGAATTGTCATATAGATGTTCATTGCTTCTTAACAGAGCCACCCCCCCCTCCCCAGACACTGCTGCCCTCTGCATATGCAGGCGCAGTGTGCCATCAGTGAGGAGCAGCGAGCAATTTACTGTCCGTGGCAGTGCTAGTGCAGTCAGCAAGTCCCTTACTACTAGCTGCCACAGTACTTGTGGCACAGTCAGCAAGGGACAGCGAGCCACTTACTGCCAGCAGCGGCCTCGGTGGCACAGTCATACAGCCCTGCGTCAGTCAGTAAGGAGGTGCCGGAAGTCATGAGGCAGTCAGCGACGGGCTCAGCGACAGTGCGCCGCCCGTACACGGCTCCGGACGGGCCGCCACGAACGGACTGCATGTGGACACGGGCCGACTGGGCCCTGCAGGAGCCTGGGTACGCGGAGAGCGTCCATCTGATCTGTGGGTAAGCGTGCATTTTAGAGATCTGTTTCTTTGACTGTCTATGAGTTTATTGATTTTGTACATCAGAAGCAACAACGAAATTAAGTCACGGTTCTCTGTTTGGATGCACTGCACGTCCGAGGGGAGGGTTTATCCTTCCCCCAAATAAACATGAAAAACTTTTTTATTTTTCGTACCGATTTGACTGAGACTTAGTACAGATATGTAGAATCGAAAAAAGATTGTGGGGTAAGCTCCTGCACTTTTACCAATTTCTCCCCAGAAAACTAGTTATTCAAAGAAAACGTGGGCTGGGGATAATCTATCTCCTCCTACAGTTTCTGGGCTACAGCCATTATTTTGGTCTCAAAAGAAGAGGAATTTGATTTTTTACAAATAAGCACTTGGGTTTCACGATCATTGAAACAGTTTTTGACAAAATTAAAATAAACCATTAAAAATTTTTCAAGTTATTCCCAAAAATGCGCTGTCACTCTTCTCATAATTCGACAATCTTAAAACCCAAGCGCTGTTTTGTAAAGACTCAAATTCTTCTGCTTTTGATACCAAAATCATTTCTGGAGCTGTAGCTCAAAACTATAAAACTAAATAGGTTTCGAAGTGGAAAATATGAACTTTCCAGGAGAGCCTGAGCTCCCGTTTTCTTTGGAAAATTCGTTTTCTGTGGGGAAAGTGGGAAAGGATATATGAGTCAACCCTACCATCTTTTTCGATTTTACAAAGCTGTGCCAAGTTTCATTTACATAAGAATAGAAATAAAAAAATATATTTTTTTTTTGTTTCTCGCCAAATATTCAATTAAAGATTTTTGTATTTTCCTACCGATTTTAATGAAACTTAGCACAAATATGTAAAATCGTAAAAAAATGGGGATCAGACTTTTGAACTTCCATTTTCCCCATTGAATAAGTCGTTTTCGCACAGATAAATGGGGAAAAATACAGGATTCTAACCCGCATTTTTCCGATTTTACATATCTGTACCAAGTATCGTGAAGATCGGTCCAATATTAAAAAAAAAACTCATAGAAGTAAAAAATGAACATTTAAAAAAGCCTTGCCCCCTAGCCTATTCTACCCACTTAGGGTTGCACTGGCTGCCTAAAACTTCGCCTGCGTGTCCATCTCATGCATAGCTTCTGTTAAATAAAAAAATTGTTTTTGAGAATTTTAAGGTGACTTGGGCATATCCTCCCCTCAACGCGTCATGCAGCACTCCTCCTACCATGGGAGGAGGTTTGGAGTTGGAGAGATTCATGCACAATGATGGGCGAGGTATCATGTGATGAGGCTTACAATCTGTGCCACGATCACAACCCGAAAAGCGATAACGACAATTGTGACACGAGTTACGTTAGCGGAGGTAACAGGTCAGAAACAACAGTTTTAAATAAAGGGAACACAAAAACATAGAAAAGAGCCAGTTTACTTACTTCTAGCATCAGTCGATATTACAAATACTCAAAATTTCATTACTATTAAATTTCCAACGTTCGCCGATAGATAGCGCTGTCACAACCACATTTTAGGTTACAGTTACTATTATCTTGCTGCGGTAGCCCTTCTCGGGTAAGAGAACAACCCACCTCTCAGCTGTGTGCGCGCTGTCCACAAACAAAGACTGACCAAAAGTGTGCTGTTGAAGATAATGTAGGTACACTGAGGCTTGCTTTAATCACAACGTGGGCTACCACAACAATTAACTTCGGTATTACTGTCATTTGACTCATTTCGTCGACAGGGTTAAATCGCCGCTCATTTGCATAATTATTGTGTTCCCGTTATTAATGTTTCTAAGAGGTCACTTCCGCCGACGAACCCCATATTGCAATTGTTGCAGCTTTACAGGCTGTGATTCCTGACTCAGTTTGTGAGCGACGGGTTTACCGGTGTAGAGTCGGTAACCCAGTGACTACCATTAACATAAACAAAGCGTGACGTAACAGTCTTTGTGGGGAGTCCACTCTTATGGTGGGGAGCATAATTCCCTGCCAGTAGATGTGCCGACACAGACAGCAGGGGCTAGCAGAACGCTCACTGCCAGCAGCAGTACTGGCACCATCTGTAGGGGTCCTCAAAGTCTCCTGTGCCTAACCATTCCCTTTAACTTTTCTCTGGTGCCTGCAAACCTGCCGAATATCTGGAAGGCTGCTAAGATTATTTTCATTCCTAAACCAGGAAACCTCCTCTTTGACAATAAATTTTATCGCTCGATATCCCTTGTCTGCCCAGGGATCAAGATCCTAGACTGCTTGCTTTTGCCACTTCTAGCGGAGACCTTGAAGTGTCAAACTCCCTACATGATTTTCCTCTCTGCTGTCGACCACCTCAACTATTCTACTCTTAGTTCGACGTATTGTACATAGATGGTTTCAGTCAACCAGGGCCTCTTGCGCGATCCATATTTCTAAGAGTGGATTTCTCTAAGGACTTTGACACGGTCTCCCACCACCAACACCTGCTTCCAAGATCATACATTCAGGCTTATCCAGCAACCTTCTCAAATGGATCTTCTGCCT
The DNA here is from genome assembly GCA_001587735.2 of Parhyale hawaiensis. Taxonomy (NCBI): domain Eukaryota; kingdom Metazoa; phylum Arthropoda; class Malacostraca; order Amphipoda; family Hyalidae; genus Parhyale; species Parhyale hawaiensis. The sequence goes on from LQNS02277812.1 coordinate 6,884,497, forward strand.
ATCTACGAGGGCGCTACGCCTCCTACCTGTAAGCAGACAAAAAATCATCTTTCCGCCCCATGTGTGCGGGCGATTCCCAGTGAACTGTCATCTGGCCGCTCTTTTTTAACTTATACGTCAGCGATTTCCCTTCCATGGATTGGCGACCTCACTTCTCAATCAGTGAACAATTTCACCGTCCTATCCTCCTCTCCACTCATTGCCAAGTCAACGACGCACTTATTGGCCCATGCAGAGGCAATCAAAGTCTAGGCGGCCGAGGAGAGAACCTTGACGGTCTCTAACTCAAAAACTCACTCCACTCTGTTTTCTCTGTTTACTTCAGACTATCGTCAATCCAATTGGACACAAAATTATGATGGACTCTACGCACCTCAACTTAGAGCACAGGCAAAAAATTATGGACTAAGTGTTTGATCTACACCTTATTTACTCCCTCCGCTCACGTGAATCATGTTGGCGATAGCTGCTGCTCCCGCTAGCGTCTACTTTCCGCTCGAGCGGGCACGAGAAGGAGCCACAGAAAGAAAGCATTCTACTGACCTATAGGCCATCATTAAAAGCGTTATACTTCGCGCGCCTGTGGTTAGGATCCGCAACGTCTCAACAACTGCTGATTAGCAAGTTGCAAGCGGTGCAGAATGCAGCTCAGCGCCTACCCACCGGATCACCGCATTAGATCTCTACAAAACCTTCATACCGAAACATCAACCCCGCCAGTAGGCGAAAGCCTGGAGTTGCTGTCAGAACTGTATCTCCTCAGTGCCTCACGGGTAAATCATCCTACCCATGATACAATCATTGCCCTTTCCGGCCCTCTTCACATACGAAATACTCTCCGATCAAAATTTGAAGCAGATATTGTTCCAAACCTTACAGATGGGACTCTAATCCCCCTCTCCCCAGCAATAGCACACTGCCCTCAGGTAATTACATACTTCAATAGTAGCCACAGCTGTAGCTATTCCTCCCCTTTCGTAAGTTTCTGGGCTATTAATGCCCTTTTCTCTGTGCGAGTGAATGCCCAGGCCTCTGCCCTCTACCCTCGCTCAGTTACTCTCAGTCCACTGTTCGGTCTGATCCGAATTTAGGACTCGAGTGGGACGGATTGATGGTCTATGGTCTTTTCTGCTAGCTTTGCGGACTTGGCGAGCAGACACTAAGTCACCTTTTCTCGTGTCCGATTCACCCCCTGATCTTTCGATAAGCAGTGTTGGCTGGACCTACTTGGGACTGTGCGTTCCTTGCTTCTCTCTTCGCTTCATCAATTTTCTGTCCCTATTACCTAGCCCGTCGCCGGAGCCTCCTCCCCAATTTGGCCCTGAGAGACCCTGAAGTTGGTAACGAATAACAACAACAAGACCCTCACTGCCAGCAACAACTCCTCTCCCCCCCTCTTCCCCCAAAAGCCCCCCTGGTGAGCTGTGACGTCACACGTTTGTTTATGCTACGCAATTGGATTGCCTTCTATCACTTGAGTCGTAACGTCGAACTACCCCATAATTGTGCCGTTGGTCGTCCGGCACTGCAAAACTACGGCCGTGATCACACGTCCCTCATTGTAACGCGTTCAATCATGAAAGTGAACACGAGCTGTGCGTCAAGTTTTTCTGACACTGTCCACGCGTAAAAGTCCTTCATTTAACTGAATGACCCTGCGCGTTCAGTGATGATATCGTTTCTTTGCAGTTTGTATACATATTTCGCCCCGTTTTGAAGTCATATTCGTATCCCAAAATCTTGTAGACTAATTTTGAGAAGAACAGCTTTTTTTAGAATATTTATAGCCTCAGAAACTGATAGAATGGAAATCAACGCAGAGAGTCTACCGGGCTTCCAAATCCAAGATGGCGTCCGTGTTCCTACAACATATACATGTTATCAAGTTTTCTTTGCGTTAAACGGGAGTAACGTGATTTAAATTATTAAAGTGACGATAAAAAGCCTTTTCATCGACATGGTCATGATTTGAAAACGCTATAGAAGATAAATTCAGTATTTATAGGTTCTGTTAAGTGAACCTGAATGATGTGGCGCGTTGATAAAAAGGACATACCTCATCCTTCAGTCTTTCGCGTTTGCTGCAACTGCTTTTATCAGATCAATGGGGCCGCGTCTATCAGTTGGACTGAACGCGTTACGATGAAGGACGTGTGAGCCTAAAAATATATATCAAGAATAATCAAATATTTACCAGACCTATTCAACAATACCACATGCAATCACGCCTAAACAGGTTGTATCGGCTGGTAGATGTCTTATCTACCACTGGCAGGGACGCTGCTCGACTCACTGGTACGATAGGCTCCGTGATCGGCAGTACCTGCAGACAGAGAACTGTGTATCAGTTGTGTGTGTATGCTGCACGCATTTATTATACTGCAATGTTACTGGTAATGCACAAATGTCTACGCAATTTGGGCACTTTATACATTTTGTATGTATTAAAGCAGGAATATTAAAGTAAATTATTGATTAGCTGGAAAAATTACTGACTATCATCAGTTGCATTACCTTTAAATATATTCAGCACATATCCAAATGATAGCTAAAAGTTATACTTATCTCTTAAAGTGCTATATCCATTCTACAACTATACTATCGCTTATAGTTTTTGTTGATCTCATTTTTGTATGTTTCAATTGTCATTTTATCTACTTATGTAGTACTGTACTCGGCCGCCAAAAATGACGGCGAAGAGTTTGTTCCATTTTAAAAAAATGTATCGATAGGGGTGTGTATCCTGACATTTTGAAACGGGCAAGGGTTGTTCCCCTCTGCAAGGGTAGGAATGTGAATGTAGTATCAAATTACCAACCTATACCTACTTTGTCTATGGTAAATAAGATTTTTGAGAAATGTATCCACACTAGAATATTTAATTTCTTTGAGCAGTACAATATTTATAGTAATGTGCAGTTTGGCTTTAGGGAAAATCAATGCACAACCCATGCAATTTTTAATTTAGTTACGAGTATTCTCCCGATTATAGCAGAAAATCCTTTACCATTTGTTTATTTCTTGACCTAAAAAAGCCTTTGACACGGTTGATAAAGAAATTTCATTGAGAAAATTAGCCCACTATGGTGTTAGAAGTAACGTGTCCATATTATTCGAGAGTTATTTGACAAATAGACAAGAGTATCTAATAATTGACGATAAACAATCTCCTACAAATGATGTTGATGTTGGTGTACCTCAGGGGTCAGTGTTAGGACCATTATTGTTTAATGCATTCATAATTCATAAATGATATCGTACATGCTGAAAATGCCAGGACAATTTTATTTGCTGATGATGCCGTTTTTCTGTTATTGATGCTTTATTTAAAACTGCTTTGCAGAAATTGTCAAACATATCAGCGATTTATCGCTCTGGCTGCTAATAGACTTACGCCAAATGCTGACAAAACGAAGTTGATGTTATTTACTGCAAAGAAGATAGATTTTGTTCCCGATGTGTATTTTGATGGTGTTGTATTGGAATGGGTGCAATCTTTCAAGTATTTAGACGAGGTCATTGATAATAATTTAAAATTTTCAGCTCATATATCGATGTTGTGTAATGGTTTGAGCAGGACTAAAGGTGCAATATATTCTGTGTTAGGGTACTTGTTTAGGGAAGCATTAGTATCTTTATTATTCTTCATTTTATTCGCAGCTCATTTATGGTCTCATTATTTGGGGTGGAACAACGGCTTGTCATGTAAATCACATACGCACTATTATGAACGAAACGCTCAGAATTATCTTGAATGTCAAACGGGACAACAATAACATTCCTATAATGGCTACGAATGATGCGTATTTGAGGTTGCAACTTCTAAAGTTTACTGATGTTTATCATTATTTCCTTCTTAAATTTGTGCGCATGGCTATTGTAGGTGAAACAACATACTTTGATAGTCATTTTTCCCAATTGGTAAGGTTCATTTACTACGATACTCAGGGTGATAGGCAGAATTTACCGGTTGTTCGGCTGGAAATCGAGAAAATTTCCACTGTCTTTCAATGCGTTGATATTTATAATAGTTTACCTTATGAATTATTACAGCCGATGAGTCATCAATCCTTTAAATGAGCTTTCAGAAACTATTGTTTATGTAACTATGGTGACCGATAAAATGTCCTCAGCCTAATAAGTGCAGAACACTTTTAATGGGCTTGTTTTCAGCTTCATATTTTAGATTTTACAAATGATTATTGTATTTTATGTTTGTGTGAGATTTGAAAACAATAAAGGCGTAAATGTAAAGGTGTAAAAAACACTTCTTCATTGATCCAAAATACGTTACTAACTTGCTCATGAAGGATGAACTTCAACAGACAGCTTGAAAGACCTGAAATTAGCATAATAGGCCAAAATTCTGTTCAGTGGCTCCAACTTTCCTTCCCTTCGGTTACACGAAAAAAAAAAATCCCCATCACCTAATTCAATTAACACTCATTTGAATTTAAGTTCAGTGTCATAGATGCGCCGAACAAACAGCTAATTTACTGCAACAAAGTCCTCATTTTCTTCCCTCGTCTGCTGTATTCTGAAGAACACTAGCCTACCCGCGCTATCAAGAATGGCTACGAGGAATATGTAATGACCCTTTTTCATTGATCATTGTTTCGTTACTAAATACTTCTAAGGGTTGCCTTCGCTACAACGGCCGACTCAAATTGTCATGGGACACGAGTGCTCACTGCTGCAATTCATTTGCGCAGCACCCAACACTAAGTGACGACTGAAAATTTGTCCCTTGCGAAAAACCTTGTCCAAATTTTCACTCTACAGAGGGCTATTCAAATGAAAATTCAACATTCTGCCTCAATAATTGGATACATATACTGACTATATATGGCGCGCCATACCACAACCGGTAAGAAAATCTAGGGTTGTAAGAAAGACAGAACTGCTGACGCTGCAACACTCACCGCGGCCGGTAGGCTCAACAGCACCAAAATCCAGCAATTTCTCATGCTCCGTAGTTGGTCGCACTTCGTTCCTCAGAAGTTACAAATAAGCTATATTTCTCTGTAAAAAAGTCCGCATTATTAACACTCGAAATTCGTTCATTCTTGGATTCAACAGTCAAAACTAAAATTGAGTAAAAATCACATACAAATTGAAAACAGCAGGAGTTTTTCAGAGAAAAAACTTCAGGAAACAAATGTATGCCTAAAAATCTATGATAATAATCTAGAAAACTAAGTTCAAAGATAAAAAGTCAAGTAAACGTGTAATAAAAGAAACAAGCAGGCAGATATTCAAATAGACACAATCAACAATGATCCAAAGTCAACAAACAGAGCACTCTAAGAACGCAGACCTCCTCCAAGTAATTTGCCCTAATTGGTTTGTTAGCTATCTACAAGACAGGTAACATGCTGTCATGCTCAACAAAACTCATTCGCCCTATATCGTGAACAACTTTGGTGTCCCACAAGGATCGATCTTAGGACCAATTTTGTTTTCAATAATCGTGAACGATATCCCCTTGGATCAGCATAGCTGCACCTTCTCTATGTATGCCGATAATGTCCAAATTGCAATTCCATTTAAACCAAAAAAAGAACACAAAGTGGGTGAATATGCGAAAAATCTCCTGAACAAGCTGAAAGCATGGTATAATGCGAATGGGCTAAAACTGAATGCGGATAAAACCCCATTCATCGTATTTGGCACTCATCAACTCTACAAGCAGCTGGATACTCTCTCTATTTCCTTTAGCAACTCAGTCATTACCCCACTCGATGTTGTCAAATCGCTTGAGGTGTGGATCGATAGACATCTAACGTTTGACGATCACATTAAAAAATTGCGCAATACCTTAAGCGGCAAGCTAATATTTCTCCATGAAATTGAACATCTCTTCGATCAAAAATTTCGTCTCCTACTCATCCACTCGCTTGTTTTCTCTCATTTCAACTTCTGTAGTTTGATCTGGGCTAAAGCTCCTGAATACTCGCATCTCATATCAGACGTACAAAAAGTCCAGAACTTTGCAGCAAACGTTGTTCTCAATGGAAAATTCACTAAACGTGATCATGCCAGCCCACTGTTAGAAAAGCTCCAATGGCCACGAGTTAGCACAAAATTGAAGATAGATGAAGCCAATACGTTTTCAATTCGCTGCATGGCGCTCCTAGAAATGCCGAGGTTGTGCAGTTTACTTGAAACAGTGAAATCAGTGGACGATCTCTTCGGCGAGAGCATCTCCAAGTGCACGACTGCAGAACCAAGGTTGGTCAACAAGCTCTTTCTAGTTCTCTGGAGCCAAGCTTTGGAATGCTCTTCTCAATTCAATTGGGGATGTGACCGAATATAATCAGCTCATCAGGATGGTAGTATCGCACTTCGAGCGACCCGATTGCTTGTGCTAAAATTTTCTAAGTGAAAGAGGCATACTCCACCCCTCCGCCCGTAGTAGAATTTCAATTTTCTATTACTAATATCTACTACATTTGCTCTTTTAGCTTTTTAATGTATCAAAATATCAATACTCATAGAGACACTCGTTGCTTACCACGCAGCGCATTTGTAAATGTACTATAAATATATATATTTTTATGCATATATTCGCATTTATAAATGTAATATATTTCTCTTGGTGTGTAATTTTATTCAGTCTGTCATACAGTCACAGACGCACTGTTGTGTAACATGCAGCGCCCATGTAGACCTATTATTTTTATTTTAATGTGTAATTTTATTCAATCTTTGTCATAACAGACATAAAATGTTGCGCTACATCACATGTGCATCGACTGCGTCAAATTGTTTCGTGTATGTTTCCTTTGGTGTAAATTTTTTATTCAACCTTCTGAGGTAGATTCTGGCGGAGCCCTTTCCATGTCAAAATATTACTTGGGCCTCACGAACCCAAGAGTACCAATTACCTTCTCCGCAGGAGGTGTTGCAGCTTGCCGCAGTTCGTGCTGACGAGGTTAATTTTGCACAGTTATGTAGGATCTCAATACTTCTCCTCTGTTTCGGGAGGTGGGCTGCTGATAGAGGTGGCCGATCTACACCGTTAGACTTCTACCTTCTCCCGTGCGAAGGACCATATGAGACACCGTCTACACGGGTGTAAAGCATTCCAGGATCCAGGAGTGAGGGACCATGTCGAAGGCTTACTTGTAGTCAACCCAAGCCATGCTTAGGTTTTTCTTTTTGCTCCTGGCATCTTTCGTGAGGAGCTTGTCGATGAGCAAATGGTCCTTCGTTCCCCTGGTGTTTCTGCGGCATCCTTTCTTTTCGTCTGGTAGGAGGTTCTTTGAGTCTAGAGGTTGGTAGACTCGCTCGTAAATTATGCCCGTCAGCACCTTCCACATAAGAGGGAGGCACGTGATTGGGCGGTAATTGCTTACCTCCGTGCCCTTTGCTTTGTACTTCTGGATTAGGACCGTCTTCCCTGTGGTGATCCAGGTGTGCACGGCTCCGCGTTGCAGGCAGTGGTTGAGCTGTGGAGCAATTCTGGAGTGCAGCGATGTGAAAGTTTTGATCCAGTAGCCTTGCACCATATCTGGTCCGGGTGCTTTCCAGTTCTTAGTCTTGCTTAGTTGCTTTTGAGCTGTTGACTGGTAATCGTAAGGTCTGGATCTTCTGCGACGTTCTTTTCCTTGACGTCGTGGAGCCATTCTGCGGCGTTGTTGCGCCGTACCTCTTTGCTCCAGATGTCACTCCAGAATCGGATGCTCTCTTCTGCGTTGGGTGAGTCAGAGCTCGTCTCTTCTCCTATAAGGGTTTGATAGAGGCGTTTCTGGTTGGTGTTGAATAGCCGGTTCTGATGGAATCCAGCTACTCTGGCCTCGAAGCCTCTAACTTTGCTCCTTTAGCAGATAGCCGCTGCTTTAAGGTGTCTTCTAAGTTGGTTAGGCCGACTTCGAGGCACCGGTACTTCGATTCGAGCAGCGTTTTCTTTTCCTCGTCGTGGAAATTTCCTCTACGCCATTCGGAGATCCAGCTGAGATGTTTCCTGATCTCAGCAATGTTCTTCTCGAGGCGGTGTTTCCAAGGAGGATCCTTTTTCCGCTACTTCCGCTGCGGTCGAGGTTGTACCTCAAGGATCCTCACTGGGAGGTCTGCTCCAGCTTTGATGAGGGCGTTTGTCTCAGTGATGTTGTAGGTGTGGATTTTACCAATCACTGAGTTAACGCGGTTCTGGCAGGTGTCGCAGGCTGGGATGACCTTTTGGCGTCGTTTCTACGCTGGAGTTCCGGACCAAGTCTCGCAGCTCCAACAAGTCACTCCGCTGCTGGTCGGATAAGTCAGGTTCTGTCTCTTCGTCCATCGAGTCGCTCAGGCTCATATCGTGGGCCGGTAAGTGCCGAGGGCCACCTTGCAGCGACTGGTTGGGGTTGTCCGAGTCACTCTCAGATGGGACGTAATTCGACAGTAGGGTGTCACTAAGTTCTTGATGAGGTTGACCTGGCGTTGATTCTACGCTGGAGTCTCGGAATAAGTCCCGTAGCTGTAGCGAGTCACTCCGCTGCAGGTCAGACACGTCGGGGTACGTCACATCGACTTTTGACTCGCTCTGGCTCATATTCTGGGCCGGTAAGTGCCTAGGCTCACGTGAGGACGACCGGTTGAGATCGGCAGAGTCGATCTCAGACGGGACAGCGCCGAAGTCGAGGGTTTCCTCCGTTGGAATGGAGGGCCGCCTAGCAGGTTCCACAGGTGGAGACCTAGGCGGGGTCACAGGTCGTGTTGGAACCTGGCATGCAGGTTCGTCAGCAGATGGAGAGGCAACTTGAGCTGCCATCCGCGCAGCGATTTGAAGCCGTTCCTCTTCAGTGAAGAGGTTCCTGCTGCAGATTTGCCGGATTTGGCCACTGAGAGAAACCTGTGGGGAAACTGCCCGGGATTCCTCTCTCATCCCATAGCTGCTTGAGGCGCTTGATATAGCCTCGCTCCTCGCGCTTGCTGGCGACGAAGCACTCCCGCAGCACAACTCGGTCTTCCCTGGACCACTTGTGGCGCGTGCTACGTTGCGTCGGGACAGTAGCCTCCTCCGCCCCCGGAGGAGAAAGGGGAGTCTGCTCCCTCACACTCCCCTCTCCAGTAGCATGCACTCTAGCGTCGGACTCCTGGCTAACCGAGTCCGACGGGTGAGTACCGAGTTCACGAACAGCCCCTGCCTCACCCACAGGAGACCGGCCGATCGAGATACCTAGTCTAACTGAGGTACCCTTCATGCCGTTATAAGGGGTATCGATTATGGCTCATTTTCATGGTTGCTTGGTAACCATCAGGCGGCGGGGCACCTTAGCGTCTGCGAAGATGGACTACCTTTCAGGGCTTAGGAGTTCCATCTACCCCGAGCTGTCGAACGCATTCAACGAGTTGACTCTTCGGCCTGAATCAGCCGTTGGTCTTCTCATTGGCTATTTTCGATTTTGATGGTCCTTTTCAGCCATCAGGGGTGCTCGACCCTTCAACTGTAAGTTCGTACGCCTGGTTAAGCTGAGGTTCAGCATGACCAGCCGGTGACCTACAGGAGGTTGACTGGATTAGCCGCTAATCTTTCGGCAGGTTGTCGTTGGCTTTCGGCGATCGAAGGCTCATCCGACTTTTGCTGCGCATTTCCTCGCCACAGGGTCACCTTAAATACCCCCCTGTGTCTGACTCATACGCCGATAGATTATCGGGCCGGTGGTCGAGAAAGATTTTGCCAGTTATCCCGCTGGCGGTCGGGTTTATTATTATTATTACCTCCGCCAAGGAGGTTATGTTTTCGTCAGGTTTGTCTGTCTGACTGTTTGTCTGTCGCCAAGATAATTTAAAAAGTTATCGACGGATTTTGACGAAAATTACAGGGTGTGTTAGGTATGTTAGGAGAAACAGATGATTAACTTTTGGTGAAGATCCGTCCATCCGTTTATTTGTTTGTCTGCCACATTTTTCTCAATGCCAGAACTCAGAAAGTTACGGGCGGATATTTATGAAATTCATAGAAGTTATTACGTATATCACAAAAAGTAAATGACAAAATTTTTGTGATGATCCGTTTGTTCGTTCGTTTGTCACTGTTTTTAATTTTATGCTTGTTAGCACAATAACTCAAAAAATAATGAATGGATCTTTATGCAATTTATAGGGGTTGTTAGTAATGTTAAAAGACATAAATGATCAAATTTTGGCGCAGATCGGTATGTTTGTTTGTATGTTTGAATCATGTTTGCACAACGTTTGTTAGCAGTATGACTCAAAAAGTTATGAACGGATCTTCAAGAAAATTGCACAAGTTGTTATTACTATCCAAAGACACAAATAATTAGATTTTGGGCTATATACAAAGAAAATTATGGTTTCAGAGCTAATTTGAATTGTTTGCTACCGTTGCTTCGCTTAGCAGAGGTATGTGCTCTCAGAGTGCTCTAGTTTAGTAAGGCAAGGGTAACGAAAAATTCAAATTGGTTCTGAAACCATGATTTTTTGTATCAACTTCAAAATCTAATCATTTGTGCCTCTTGATATTATTGACAGTTTTTGCAATTTGAAGATCCGTTTATAACTTTTCGAGTTATGCTTCTAACAAACATTATGATACACATGAGTTAAACATACAAACGAACCAACCGATCTGCGACAAAATTTAATCATTTATGTTTTCTAACATTACTAAGAACTTCTGCAAATTTGATAAAGATCCATTTAAACCGCTTTGAGTGATTGCGTAACAAACATTAGGACAAACACAACTCAACTTTAGAAACAAATCAACCGAGCTGCACCTAAATTTAAATGTTTTTGTCTCTTAACATTATTAATAACTCCTGCAAATTTCATAAAGATCCATTCAAAACTTTTTGGACCTATACTGCTAACAAATATTATGACAAACATAAGTCAAACATTGAAACGTACCAACCGATCTGCGATAAAATTTGATCATTTATGTCTTTTAACATTTCTAACAACTCCTATAAATTTCATAAAGATTCATTCAAAACTTTTTGAATTATTGCGCTAGCATGCATTAAATCAAACACACGAACAAATCAACAGATCTTCACAAAAATTTGGTCATTTACTCTTTGTTATATATCAAATAACTCATGTAAGTTTCATAAAAATCCATCCGTAACTTTTTGCGTTACGGCATTGAGAAAAATTAGGCAGACAAACAAACAAACGGATAGACGGATCCTCAATAAAAGTTAATCATATGCTACTCCTAACATACCTTACAATCCCTGTATATTTCGTCAAAATCCGTTAATAACTTTTTGAGTTATTTTGGTGAACGACAAACAAACAAACATCCAGACAGACAAACCCGACAAAAATGAAACCTCCTTGGCGGAGGTGATTATTTCGTCCATATATCGAAAGATTGTCGGGGTAATTGATTAAGATTAACATTGACTGAATTTTTTATCATCGTGTTAGCATTTTTTTTATTCCTGGAGACATACGTTATCTATCTACTTCGTATGATCTAACTAATGACCCGATGAAGAAAATTTACATTTCAATAGGTAATAAGTACGCAACGAAATAAAATTTTTAATTGACTAAAGCATTCTGAGAGCGTATACCTCCGCCAAGCAAGGCAACAGTTACGAAAACGTAAAACTGGTTCTGAGACGATGATTTTCTTTGTATCAACGCCAAAATCTAATCATTTGTGCCCTTCAACTGTGTTAACAGCTTCAGTTAATTTTTGGAATATTCGTTCATAACGTTTTGAGTTATGCTGCTAACAAGCATTGTGACAAACATGAGTCAAACATACAAACAAGCAAACCGATCTGCACGAAAATTTGAAAATTAATGCCTTCAAACATCACTAACAACTCCTATAAATTTCATAAAGATCCTTTCATTCAATTCTGAGCTATTGTGCTAACAAGCATAATATTAAAAACAGTGAAAAACGAACGAACAACGGAATGTAAAACAAATTTTATCATTCACTCTTCATCATATACCTAACAACTCATGCAAATTTCATAAAAATCTGTCCATAACTTTTTGAGTTATAGCATTGAGACAAATGAAGTAGACAAACAAACAAACAAACGAATGGAAGGATCGTCACAAAATTTAATCATCTGTTCCTCTTAGCATACCAAACAATCCCTGTCAATTTCGTCGAAATTGGTTCTTAACTGTTTGAGATATCTCGATGACAGACAAACAAAAAGACCGACAGACAAAGAAACAGACCCGACGAAAACATAACCTTCTTGGCGGATGTATATATGAATAGATCTCATTATCAAATAAGTAAATGATCTGATCATTAACTCTAAATATGATCTCATATTTAGAGATGCTCGAGTGTAGATTAATATATAAAACAAAATGAACAAATTAACAGAAATAAGCGTATAAAAAATGAACCAAATCATTGCTACAAATTTAAAAAACTAACAGCTAATAGAATAATCAGAAAGCTGGCCAATCAAAATGACTTAAATTAGATGCGAGAAAAAAAAAACAAAAATTATCTGAAGACTGAATGAAATAAGAAGCAGCAAAGGTTTTATCACCTGATAATCGGTGAAACAGACAGGTAATCACATAGCTAGTCAAATTTCTACAGAAATTAAAAAAATAAATCGACAAACAGGTAAACGGATATGAAAATCAACAATCACAGAACAATAAAGAATAATCATTTAGAGTTGAAATTCAAAATATAATCCATTTACTTAGTAATTAGTTGTCAGGAGAACGGCTGAAAAAAATGACTAATATGAAAATATTCAAGATAGCAAATCAATCGATTATGAAACAAAGAAATCACCAAAAATGCCAAATAAGTAAATCACAGATACACACTCACGACGTCGCATAAACAATATATACTGTATTTAAATATATAGCATCAAAGATGACAGGATAACTATCTTTGCTGAAACAATTTTGAAGAAAAAAATAATATGGCAAGGCAATTTTTATAGAATATGTAGTGGCAGTTTCCGCGTTCAGTAGCTGATAAAATTCCTAAAAAATATAATCTTAGCTAAGTTCTGTTTAAAAATTATTTCCGGTAAGTAAATTCTTCAGAATATTTTTTTTTTGTGATTCGAAACTGAACAGAGGAGAAATTCATAAAAAGTAAATTCCGACACAACTTGATTTTTGTAAAAATAAAATAAAGTAAAAAATAAAAAGTATCATTTTGGCATGCAGATTTCTATGTATATATATAAATATTTCGCAGATAAACTTCAGCGTAAGACTATTAGTTGTTGGGCACATTTGCTTGTAAACAATTTTATTAAGAGTAAATGCAGAGGGAATAATCTTAAAAAAAATAGTTAAAATGATAGATAAGTAAAGAAATTAAATTAAAAACCTGGTTTCTTTGGGCAAATTACCACAAGTGTACTTGGTTTCACAAGTTACAGTATAAAAAGAAATAGTAAACACATTGTCACAAAAAATTGTTTCACGAATTTCCCAAAGAAATTCAATTAGCAAATTAGCAGAAAAATAATTTTAAATTACAAATTCGTTTATAAACATTTTTTCTCTGCAACAGACGTTTGCCGCACATTCGCGTTATAATGTTCCGTTTCCCCACACAAATAGCAAAACTTCACTAACACAAATCGCGTATACGAGTCACTGTGCTGCTGTGCCCCCACACAAATAGTAAAACTTCACTAGCAGAGAAGGATCTGACTTCCCAGCGTGAGCGTTGCTTAAGAAATGAGTTGCCGGACCAGCTAAGCCACCAGGCATGAGTAAGGTGTTCTCGCACGAACACACGCACACACAGCATGTACGATATTCTTGAACCAGCAAAAAAGAAGAGCAGTGGCAAGATACCTATTGTAAAAAATACCTATAACGCGATTGCCAATTTCATTATAAATTTATTATGGATTTTAAGTAGGTCATATAATGTTAAACTTTTTTGATATCTTACTGTGTTATTCACATCTTGTCAATATTTATATAAATATTCGATTATGTGAAAGCAAAATCTTGAGCCGCTATGAATGTGAAAAGTTCACACATAGGGGGCTAATGTGGCTCCCGAGTCATAGATTGACTCTTGGTGTATATCCCAGTAGGCCAATGTGGCTCCCTGGTCATAGATTGACCCTTGGTGTATATCACAGTAGGCCAATGTGGCTACCATGTCCTGTGGGTGTGCAGCAACTGCAATGTTAGGGGCCGCTTGGTAGCAACGTTGAGCCCTGCTTAAAACGAGGGTCAGCAATCACGATCCAATTACGACAAAGGGATACATCAATGTGGCTCAAAGGTGACAACGTCCCAAGAACTTCTCGTGGCCGTCACCTCTGTTAGTCTGCGAATTTTGTATCGCCCTGCATAAGAACTGCTCCACCAATGTTACCCAATGAACCAAATTTTTAGCTTGTGCCAATTACCCAATGTTTTATCCTAAGAGTGCGTGGAACATCTACCAAAGTTTACAAACTTTGTAGAATCATAATATATAACTAAATAACGTAACTTCTACAAACAAAGTTTCATGAAAACATGTTCCCTGAATATTTAGTAAATAATTTATGATGTATATATCGTTTTATATATATATTTGTCATATATATATATATATGTAACTAAACATTTGTCAGTGTTGTATTAACGATATATTTTCTATTAATAATATTCTTAATTTGTTAGTGATGCGTTTACTTGTTCATTATAAACTTTGTTTCTTAGTCATGAAATTATTTTTAATGTTATCTAGTCAAAAACTTAGTTGGCTGGTTATTTTTATAGCACGTTCGATTGGGCACCAAAATCAAGCCTTTGAGGCTCAACTTGTTTGAAACTTAAGGCGGGTGTTCTGGCTTCGACGCTTAGAATTGCGTTTCAACCATTGAAACTCAAATGGTTACTTTCGAAACATTCAGAAATCCAACCGTGCTACGTAAGATGAAGTCCTTGGTATGCTAGATATTATGCTCAATTTGTTAGCCAATACAAGTAATTTGACAGGTAGAGACCAAAGTTTGTAAGCACCAACTCGGTTAGTCTAACGTCACACAAATTCAAGACACCAAGGTTCCAGACAGTTCGTATGAACAGAAATAAGCAGACCAGCGGCGCCTGGCGCAGGTGGTCTCAGATCTAAAAGAATGCGTGATCAATCACAACGCACACTTGCACACGGGTACCGGACTAAGTATATTTATTTTATGTACTGGTGGTTCTGGTGTAGTGGTTGTGGTGTGGTGGTGGTGGTGTGGTTATAGTGGTGTGGTGGTTGTAGTGGTAGTGGCATCTAGGGAAGTGGTGGTGTTGGTGGGGCGGTAATTGTTGCAGTGATGACGGTTATTGTGCTGTGGCTGTGGTGATCGTGGTGGTAGAGGTGGTGATTGTATCCATGGTGGTATGAGAAATAATGGTAGTGGTGGTGGTTGAGATGGTGGTAGTGGTTACAGGGGAGGATGGGGCTAGCTTTCCAGGGGGTGAGCAGGCAGGGGGGCGAGGTACATGCACTAGACTGGCATCTTAAGTTTGATTGAGCAGCGCACCTGCGGGGCTCGGCTACAGCTGCGCGTCTGGACCGCCTGAGTAAAGTCCAATACGCTCCAAATCCCAACAACATGATCCCAATACTGACCACGATATTCATGCATGATGTGCATTAATATAAATAGTTATATATACTTGTATACATAAATTTGTTATAAGTTATATATATATATATATATATATATACCTGTAGTTGGGAGACTAAGGGGACACGGTAGGAATAGCATATAAAGACTGTAAGTATACTAACGAACAGCTAACCAACAATGAGCTCTTACG
>LQNS02277812.1:6900658-6918730 GCA_001587735.2 Parhyale hawaiensis
TTCAGCAATGTCAGTCAACATGTTGAGCATTTTCTTTAAGAATGGCAATCTTCATTTGCTTTTGATAATATGGACTTTGCTTATGACAGTCATCACAAACTTGTAAAAGGAATATCTCACCAACAATCTTTAAGAGAATCAAGCTGATAGTCTTTAAAACTGTATAAGCTTGGTTGGAAATCAGCATTGCCAATAAATAAAGAATCATTTACAAATATATGCTAATGACTCAGCATTTGAAAAGATATAATAATATAACTCACAAATTTATGAATAGATTCAATTTTTGAAAGGATATAAATAATGTGATTTACAAATTTAAACAATAGATTCAGCCTTTGAAAGGATGTAAATAACATAATTTACAAATTTATACAATAGATTCAGCTCTTGAAAGGATATAAAGAATATAATTTACAAATTATATAATAGATTCAGCTTTTGAAGGGTTATAAAGAATGTAATTTACAAATTTATACGACAAATTTAGCTTTTGAAAGGGGATAAATAATACAGTTTACAAATTTATACAGTAGATTCAGCTTTCGAAAGGATATAAATAATATGATTTACAAATTTATACGGCAGATTCAGCTTTTGAATGGATATAAACAGAGGTGG
Organism: Parhyale hawaiensis; assembly: GCA_001587735.2. Taxonomy (NCBI): domain Eukaryota; kingdom Metazoa; phylum Arthropoda; class Malacostraca; order Amphipoda; family Hyalidae; genus Parhyale; species Parhyale hawaiensis. Next base: position 6,901,280 of record LQNS02277812.1, read on the forward strand.
GCGCTCTTCAGTAAAAATGTAGCGGCGCTACCGCTACAAAATTTGAAGAGTAACGGTGCTACTGCTACAGCCCAATGTAGCAGCGCAACTATTAGCGCTACTTTTTTAAAATATGAGGTAAAATTTCAATTTTAACATTGTTGTCTTGGAAAGTCACCTTATTTTTATCACTATGTATGCTTTTCCGAAAGGCACATACTTTTCATAATAAACCTAACTCATGTAAATTTCATGAAAATCTGTCCATAACTTTTTGAGTTATATCATTGAGAAAAAATAAGGCAGACAAGCAAACAAACAAACGGATGGGCGGATCTCCAACAGGTGTTAATCATCTGTTCCTCTTAGCATACCTGGTTGAAAAAAAGAACACCATATATCAACTATTAAAGTTAATTAATGAAACTGATGTTGAATTGCTGCAACCATGGCAAAGCACTGTCTCATAAGAGCATTTACAGCGAAACTTGCATGCTTATGATGTATCCATTCTATAATTGTGTTAAGATTCGTACTTATGTGTATATGTCTAAAATTGTAAACCTGTATAAGTTGTGTAAACTGTGTAATGATTTCTGATTGAATTCCCTCAGACTTAATGTCTGTGGTCTGTTTTTAGGTCCAAGAAGTGAAAAGACTTAAGTGACCCATTGTCAATGTGAAATTTTAATTTCCTCTGTATTGAATGAGACAAATAGACTTCTATGGAGTTTTAATCCCTGTCAATTCGTCAAAATCGGTCCATAACTGTTTGAGATATCTCGATGACAGACAGACAGAAAGACCGACAGACTAAGAGACAAACCCGACGAAAAAATAACCTCCTTGGCGGGAATAAATGTAAATAGATCTCATTGTCAAACAAATAAGTAAATGATCTGATCATTAACTCTAAATATGATCTCATGTTTAGAGATGCTCTAGTAAGTAGACTAATATATAAAATAAAATGAACAAATAAACAGAAATAAGCATATAAAAAATGAACCAAATCATGAGTACAAACGGAAAAAACAACAGCTAATAGAATAATCAGAAAGCTGGCCAATCAAAATTACTTGAATTAGACGCGAGAAAAAAACTCCAGCCAAAAATTATCTGAATAAAATAACAAGCAGCAATAGTTTGATCGCCTGAAAATCAGTGAATCAGACAGGTAATCACATCGTCAAATTTTTACAGAATTCAACAAATAAATCGACAAACAGGTAAGCAGAATATGAAAATCTATAACACAGAAAAATAAAGAATAATCATTAAGAGTTAAAATTCCTTATATAATCCATTTAGTTTCTAATTAATTATCAATTAAAAGGCTGAAAAAATTGACTAAAATGAAAAATCAAGATCGCAAATCAATAGATCATGAAACAAATAAATCACCAAAAATTTTAAATAAGTAAATCACACACACACACTCATGACACTGCAAAAACAATATATACTTTATTTAAATATATAGCTAGCATCGAAGATGACTGGCTTACTATCTTTGCTGTTCAAATTTAGAAGAAAAAATGCAATTTGGCAATTTTTATGGAATATCTAGTGGCGGTTTATCGCGTTCAGTAGCTGATAAAACTCCTAAAAATATAATCTGAGCTAAGTTCTGCTTAAAAATGATTTTCGGTAAATAAATTCTTCAGAATATTTTTTATGATACGTAAATGAACAGAAGAGCAATCCATAAAAAGTAAATTCCAACACAACTTGAATTTTGTAAAAAAATAAATAAATAAGTAAGAAGTATCATTTTGGCATTCAGATTCCTATGTATAGATAAATATTTTAGCAGATAAACTTCAGCGTAAGACTATCAGTTGTTGGGCACATTTGCTAGTAAACAATTTGATTAAGAGTAAATTCAGAGGGAATAATTTTAAGAAATAGTCAAAATAATCAATAAAAACAATAAATTAAATACCTGCTTTATTTGGGCAAATTACAAGCATAATTGGTTTCACAAGTTACAGTAAAAAAGAACTAGTAAACACGTTGTCACAAAAAAAGAATTGTTCAAAGAATTTCCCCAAGAAATTCAATAAGCAAATCAGCAGAAAAATAGTTTACGTTGACAAATTCGTTTGGAACATTTTTCTCAGCGACAGACGCTCGCACAACATTCTTTTTCCATAAATGAACGGACATGCGGCACTTTCGAGTCACTATGCTCCGTGTCCCCACGCAACTACTAAAACTTCACTAGCAAAGATGGGTCTGACTTCCCAGCGTGAGCGTTGCTTAAGAAATGAGCTGCCGGACCAGCTAAGCCACCAGGCATGAGCAAGATGTTCTCACACATACACACGCACACACAGCATATCCGAAATTTTTGAACTAAGAAAAGAAGAGCATTGGTGAAATACCTATTGTAAAAATTTCCTATAACGCGATTGCCTATTTGATAATAAATTTATTATGGATTTTTATGTAGCTCATATAATGTAAAACTTCTTTTTATGTCGTACGCTGATATTCACATCTTGTCAATATTTACATATGGCATTCGATGTGTGAAAGCAGAATTATGAGCCGCGATGAATGTGAAAAGTTCACACACAGGGGACCATTGTGGCTCCCTAGTCATAGATTGACCCTTGGTGTATATCACAGTAGGCCAATGTGGCTACCATGTCCTGTGGGTGTGCAGCACTGCAATGTTAGTGGCCGCTTGGTAGCAACGTTGAGCCCCACTAAAAACGAGAGGGTCAACAATCACGATCCATTTACGACAAAGGGATACATCAATGTGGCTCAAAGGTGACAACGTCCCAAGAACTTCTCGTGGCCGTCATCTCTGTTAGTCTGAGAACTTTGTATCGCCCTGCATAAGAACTGCTCCCCCAATGTTACCCAATGTACCAAATTTTTAACTTAAGCCAATTACACAATGTATTACCCTAAGAGTGCGTAGAGCATCTACCAAAGTTTAGAAACTGTAGAATCATAATATATAACTAAGTTATGTAACTTTTGCAAATAAATATTCATGAAAAGTTGTTCCCTGAATATTTAGTAAATTGTTCCCTGAGTATTTAGTAAATAATTTATGATGTATACTTCGTTTTATATATATATATATATACAGCTACACATAGTGTCATTGATATTTTAATCCTATATTTTCTATTATTATTATGCTTAATTTGTTAGCGATGAATTTACTTGTTCATTATAAATATTGTTTATTAGTCATGCAATTATTTTTTATGTTACTTAGTTAAAAACTTAGTTTGCTGGTTATCTATTTGTTAAACGTTCGATTGGGAGCCAAAATTGAGCCATCGAGGCTTGACTTGTTTGGCTGGCTTCGAAGCGTTGAATTGAGCTTCAACCATTGAAACTCTATTGGTTACTTTCGAAACTTCCAGAAATCCGACCATGCAAAGTAAGATGAAGTCCTTGGTATGCTAGATATTAGGCTACATTTGTTAGCCAATAGAATTAATTTGGCAGGTAGAGACCAAAGTTTGTAAGTACCAACTCGGTTAGTCTAACGCCACACAAATTCAAGGCACCAAGGTTCCAGACAGTTCGTATGAAGAGAAATATGCAGACCAGCGGCGCCTGGCGCAGGTGGTCTCAGATCTGATGGAATGCGTGATCAGTCACAACACGCACACTTGCGCACGGGTACCGGACTAAGCATATTTATTTATGTGATGGTGGTTGTGGTGGTGGTGGTGGTGGTGGTGGTGGTGGTGGTGGGTGGTGGTGGTACTGGCATCTGGGGAAATAGTGGTGTTGGTGTGGTGGTGATTATATCGATGATTATATCGATGGTGGTGTTGGAAATAATGGTAGAGGTGGTGGTTGAGATAGTGGTAGTGGTTACAGGGGAGGATGGGGCTAACTGGCCAGGGGGTGAACAGGAAGGGGGGCGAGGTACATGCACCAGACTGGCAGCTTAAGTTTGATTGAGCAGCGCACTTGCGGGACTCGGCTGCAGCTGCGCGTCTGGACCGCCTGAGTAAAGTCCAATACGCTCCGAATCCCAACAACATGATCCCAATACTGACCATGATATTCATGCATGGTGTGCATTAATATAAATAGTTATATTTACTTGCATGCATATATTTGTTATAAGTTACATCAATATATACCTTTTTTAAACGCAATTGTTCAATTGCTTTCGATGTCCTAAAAATATATGGAAACTTTCATATGAAAATAATCGTCATCATTTAACTTCGAAACTTCAATAATGTCAGTCAACATGTCGAATTTTTTTTTTAAGAATGGTAATCTTCATTTGCTCTTGATAATATGGACTTTGCTTATGACAGTCATCACAAGCTTCTAAAAGGTATATCTCACCAACAATCTTTGAGATTCAAACTGATAGTCTTCAGAACTGTATAAGCATACTTGGAAATCAGTATTGTCAATAAATAAAGAACAATTTACAAATTTATGCAAGTTATTCAGCATTTAAAAGGATATAAATAGTCTAATTTACAAATTTATACGACAGATTCAGCTTTTGAATGGATATAAACAGAGCTGGGCGCTCTTCAGTAAAATTGTAGCGGCGCTACCGCTTCTGCTACAAGCTTAAAAAAATGTAGCGGCGAAACTGAGCGTTACTTTTGCGGTAGTCGATCAACCAGTAACGCATCACCAAACAGAAAACGTATGATACTTGTTCCAAACGCGTTCATTCTCGTAACAAACGCGCTCATTCCTTATTAGAAAACTTAAGTGACATAACGTCACTTAATTGTAAAAAGTTGTTATTGGACAGCAGGTGTTAAGTCTTATTGTTTTATTAAGTTTTTTATTATTACTTTTATGCGTCCTAAAGCAGTAATATATTAAGTTATTATTTTTTATTATGAAATGGAGAAATGAAAACAAAATAAAGTACCATGATTAAACGATTGAATGTAATTCTCGCAATACAGTACTTTCACCTGATCAAGACATGTTAACATAAATAAAGTGATATTTATTTTAGCTTTTTTGTAATTTTTGTTGGTATAAAAGTAAAGTAACGGTAGTAAAGTAGCGCTAAAAAGTAGCGTCACTGCATATGCTAGCGCTACAGCAAATATGTAGCGGCGCTACCGCTATACCGTTACTTGCTTTGTAACTGCTCTACAGTAGCGCCGCTACGCCCACCTCTGGATATAAATAATATATTAACAAATTTATACAATAGATTCATCTTTTGAATGAATATAGATAATGTAATGTTACAGTTACAGCTGTTAATGTAACAACTATAGTTAAACCTGACACAACGGATGTTTTTGTAACGGTGATCTCCCACAACGGACAAGAATGTGATCCTCAAAAACTCTAATCTCTATATTACTTTTACATTCGCAATAACGCATCAAGAGACGTTGTATATGAATCATTTACTTAACAATCATTTGAATGTGTGTTGACTATTGAAAGGCAATGCGACAAATAATATTTCTTTATTTATTTATTTTTATCTACACAGTAATGTAATTTAGTATATATTCCTCTTATACAGATTTTCTTTGTGTAGTAATTTTTAGTAGAAACTGCACAGATCTTAGGCTTTTTAGCAGTGCTAAATTTTTTTGTGGTTATAATGCTTCAAGCTTCTGGCAACATTGTTTCGGTATGAGACCATTGCTGGTCAGTGTTCAGAGAGCTCCTTCACATATGAATTGAATGTGAGCTTTACCGATATTGAATTACTGTATATATATTATAATTTCACCTGTCTTCACAGAAACACCAGTTTTTAGCCGTACCTATTTTTCGCATATCTGTTTTCTTCAGAACATAACACAAACTAGAACGCCTCGTGGCGTTAGACCAACACCCGCGGGAAACAGAGGCATAAAGCTAGTGATTGTAATAATAGCAGTTCTTCAATAATAACATAGGAAAAAATAGAACGCCTCGTGGCTTAAGACGATCAGCCGCAGTGGAGGCAAATTCGCCGTGATGGAGAAAATTCAACGCCGTCATTTTTTATGGCCAGCTAGGTCCAGTTTTTTTTTTGCATGGGTCACATCTAGGTCAACCCACCAAACTCTCTATAAAAAAAATCATTAAGATTGCTCAACTCCTTCGACCACTTATTGATTGGGTGGACATATATACAAATATATATATATACTTAAATTTTCAACGAAAACATCACCTCGCTCATTTCGTTCCTGGGTGATAAAGATAGAGACATATTGGCACATACTTCATAAATATACGCATATATTAAATAAATGTAAAATACGGGCACACTCATTGGTGTTCATCGTATTGTTTTCCTTAAACAAGTTTGCGTGTTTCATTATACCTGTAAATATGATGGTTACAATGGGTATGCGATGATCTAAAAGTCACACTCTAGTCTACAAATGTAACACTATTCCAGCTTTTAGGCAGAGTGATACATTAAGACCGCTGCAGTCGCCGGTCTTCTACCCTTCAAATGGAAGCCCCGACTCCTGTCAGGTCTCCGCTTTGCGAGGCTCGAGCAGAAAAGAAGGCATCAACGTAAGGGCGGGCCTACACGGTAGTGTTTCAAACGTATTCCGTGATGGAATAAAAGTAGCGAATGTCTCATCAATACAGAAGTATCATCACAAATTTCTCGCCCCTAGTTTTGACGAGATGGGAACTCTAGCATTGTAATGTTACTAATGTATATGTAAATATACTTTGGAAATATTGTTGGACGGATATATTTTATATATACTGTAGATATTAATATATATTTGAATATATTACACGCACGAATATCTTAGTCGGTGTTGGGATCGTGCTGGCCTCCGCTCACACGGCCCTGAAGCACAGCTGCTGCTGCTCTTCGATCAAACTTGAGCTGGCACTCAGTTGCTGTTGCTCCCCCCCCCCTCCCTCCCTCCCTTCCTCCCCCCTTCCTCCCTCTAGCTCACCCTCAGTCTAGCTAGCTCCATCCCCCACCAACACCACTACCACCATCATTCTCACCATCACCAGCGGTACCATCACTGCCACTACCGTCGCCACTACCACAGCAACCACCTCTCGCCACCCCCACCACTGACACAATTACCGCGTCATGCCAGATACCACCACAACCACAGATACCACAGCAACCACCACTACCACAGCAACTACCACTACCACAGCAACCACCACTATCACAGCAACTACCACAGCAACCACCACTACCACAACAACCACCACCGCCACCACCAGAAATAAACATTCCTAACCAGGTCCCACTGCGCAGGTGTGCTCTATGACGGATCGTTCGTTTGTTTCGCTCTGAGACCACTTGTGCCGCCGCCATTGCTGCGCTGGCCAGCGTATTGCTCTGCATGCCTGCTAGTTCCAACTATGAACATTGGAATTTGAGCAGCATTAAACTAACTTGATGCTCACTAACTTAGTGCATTTATTCCAATTTAAGCATACTAACAAACAAACTCAGTGTAGACACGAACTAACTACTAACAAATAGATAACTCATTACATAGCTAGCAAACTAAGCATAGAATGAATAAGTAAGATACGCCAGGTACGTGCTGCGAAGAGAAGTTCTCTGTAAACATTGAGAAGTTATTTGTAGGCATTGAGAAGTTCTCTGTAGGCATTGAGAAGTTATCTGTAGGCATTGAGAAGTTCTCTGTAGGCATTGAGAAGTTATCTGCAGATATTAAGAAGTTCTCTGTAGGCATTGAGAAGTTATCTGTAGACATTGAAAAGTTCTCTGTAGGCATTGAGAAGTTATCTGTAGGCTTTGAGAAGTTCTCTGTTGGCATTAAGAAGTTATCTGTAGATATTAAGAAGTTCTCTGTAGGCATTGAGAAGTTATCTGTAGGCATTGAGAATTTCTCTTTAGGCATTGAGAAGTTCTCTGTAGGCATTATCAGGACAATTTCCACTATGAGAAATGAAAAATACTGAGAGTGCACTGCATTATTCTCATAACAATCGCCACAATTATGGTAAATTACTGTATATCCTTATATCTTCCTCGATAGATATTTATAAACGGTTATTGTCACTCCGTGTGAGATATTTCTGCACTGCCATTTTAGAATAAACCATTACGTCCTTTAGTTGCTGGAATTGTGACAACATCGACGGGCGAAAAGTTCTTTTTTGATGATTAATGAAGTGAAAATAGCTAATTTTAAGGCGGAAATGCAACCCCTTGTTTCTCAGCTCAAGCTGCTCTTCCCATTATGATATTGTGCGAAGACTAAGAAATCTGCTCGGGTATTTGGAAGTGCTTACCTACTCATGCTCTCACTAATTTTCCATCTTGTGCGAATACGATACACGCGTCACTAATGTTCACTAGTTTTCTGCTTCGTAATTAACATGCGCCTCCATAGTTAGCATCTTGCAGCAGTTCCCTCTCAAGTAAACTGCGTTGTTAGGATAAATTTTTTGAATCACTTATTACCTCCGCTTAGGAGATTATGTTTTCGCTTGGTTTAACTGTCTGTATGTCTCTTTGTCTGTCGGAATAGTTGCCTGTCCTATGTGGCAGCGAGCAGCGAACCCAATGGGACCCCGTGAGTGACTTTAGCTATTGGCTGGCCGGTATTTGTGCTCCCTCTGCTTCTTTCCGGTTTCACATTTTACTGAGGTTCCCCTCTGTCCTTTTAGCTTTTTTTTACCCATGCATGGTGATCCTATATCGAAAGGAGCGTTCGTTTATTCCGTCGTTGCCTTAGTTTCCATATGTCCGTTCCCTTCCTTCTCTTGCAACAGCCTTATATCGACTAGGCGAGGTTTGAACCGTTAATACACCTGTAGGGTTAGGTGAATATCTGTGACACCTCATAAGAGGGGAACCGTAGGTTTACAGCCACTTTAATTAGGCCTCCGGGAGCGTCTCTCCTGCTCTTTGCCTTCAGTTTTTGGTCTTATTCTTGCGGTTCTTTCTGCCGTTTCCTCTTCCTTCCTGCCTCGTAGTTTTCCCATGCGCGTTGGTCTTATGCGGGAGCACTCCCGTGCGTGGGTTTCACGCGTCTGTCGCCATGCTGGGTGTCCCTTCTTTCTCCCTCTGTGATGTCGCATTTGTTGTGGAGGCTTGGGCTTGAAGTTCTGAATAGTGAATGTGTTGTGCGCGTTTGGTGGATTGGCGCGATCGATTGATGGATCGTTCAAATTTTAAAATGGAAAACAAAAAAAAACAGTCCTTGCCTCCCCTAACCTACCCGACATTAAACCCGAATATAGCCCAACTTACCCGAAATTATGGCCTAATACCTACAACATCCACAAAACGCGCAGCGAGATCGATCGATCGCCACCAAACACCAAACGCGCACATCAAATGCAATCCCGTTAGCGTTTGCGTCGGGTGGGGCAGTAATATAAATGAGAGTTTATGATCTTTATTGACGTACTGTTTATTCTATTCACTCTTTGAACATAGTAGGTTCGTCGGGACACCTTGGGAACTCCCGTGAAATTTGCAATTCGCTGAATTTGTGACGATACTATTATTGAACAGGGGAACTTTACCTTGTGTGCAAAGACGTCTCAGTGACTTGTAGACGTTCCTTTAGTTAGACATTGAGAGAAATTTTACGGTGTATGCAGTGGTTCCCCTGGGGACCCTGGCCATCCTTTAGTTAGGTTATCTATATGGCCGACTTGCATCTCCCTTATTTTCTTCCCCTTCGCGTACGCTTCATTGTATTTCCTGTTCCCTTTTCAGATGAATTTTAATTGGAACGTTTAGATTTGTTGCAAATACTTTAGCTGCCCACGATGATGTGTAGGTGATTTTGTTTATCACTTCTAGAATAGCTAACTTGAAATGGATTTATTATACTGAACTGGTTACTTGAGATTGCTTCAAGTTTGTGTAAATATACAGTTTGTTTGAGTATGTGCCAAAAAGGAAAAACATATTCTCACTGTCTATATTTGTCAAAGTTGTGAACCGAATGTCTGTATTACACCACACCAAGTACTTTTCGACTTGCAAGTTATAGGTCGACTGTTCCCCTGATACAAAGAGTTGATTTGATTAGAATTTTTTGTTCTCCTTTTTTATCTTGTGCTGTCAAACAAGACAACTTTCTGGAATAAACTTATCTGGGCGCCGTGTGTTTATAACCGCGATTCCTTTACACGATATCAAGGATTAGCGTGTATTTATTACGTATGTATCGCTACTGATGCAATATTTGTTGTTCCCTAATTCTTCCCGTTATTCCGACGAACAAAGTACAATTTATACATGCAACAGAAGTTAACAGGGGAGTTTCTAAATCATAGCAACTTCATTACTTTCATAACAAATAACAATGCACCCTCTTTTGAACTTTGATTAAATTCATTTCACATTTTGTTTACTATATTCGCCGCACTCCAATTCATCAGACGTATTGCGACAGATGGCAACTATCGAGGTAATGCACCGGTAAATTGTGGTGGCGCCCTAACGCTTGCAGTCGCTTCGATTTTGGTAACGGCAACTCGACCTGCTGTGGGGAAATTCAAAGCATTAACGCATCGACGGGAATGTATCCCAAGTTATGTATTAATATATGGTACACGTGGGTTTATTATGGTCACTGGATGGACGTCTTATGTAAAAAGCAAGACAGTTGATCGGATTCATGAGAACTGGAGAAGATCTTAACTCCTGGGGAGATAGTCTACATATTGCTAAAATTTGTAGCGATGATCGAATTTGAAATTAAATTTATACCAAGTTTAATGAATTTTTGAGGTCATGCTTGTGGAATTCGGATATCAAATTACAGACTTGATCATCAATGAAAATATTGCATCAAACTATATTTATAAAAATAACCCAGCTTATATTGTACAATCAAAATGTATTCATATGCATTTATATGTTCTGGTATTTCGACGCTTAAAACGACGTGACAAAAATTTGTTTCTTTCGATGCTTAGGATGACATTCAACATATCCCTCTGAAACTGTTAACAGTCATAATAACTGTTACTAATTAAAGCTAGGAAGGTAAGGACTAGTTCTTGTCTGCGTCCTAAAGTATATGCAAGCTCAATGTGAAAGCTACAGGAACTTAACCTTGCCTTCCTAACCTTAGTACCAAAAATTTTAGACCGTTGCGCCTAACGTTTTATTGTCACTCGTAGTGTTTCAGAAGTTTAATCAAGTAGCAAACTAAATTTTCTGTGGGTTTTTTATCCCCCTCTGTATAGATATACAGGCCATTGGCCTAACATTCCTTCTATCAGCTATTTAACCCTATTAACTAACTATAGTCTGCACCATTTTATCAAGGTAGTTCGGCTGTTGACTTCAGCTTAGCGCAGGGTCCGATTTTATTAACGGTATAGTGAGTGTGGTAGAAAAACACAATAGCTTCACACAGCACTACATTGGAGAAGAAGAGCAGATGTAACAAGGGCAGGTACAAACTGTTATCAAGACGGTACCAAACGGGAGAAGAACGTGTCAGTCACGCTAGTGGCTGAGTATGGTTCAAGTTATAGTTCAATGGTTACCATAACACAGTCAGAGAGAATCGTACATGACTAATTCGTATTAGACAACACATGGTATTCACTTGTATACATCAATAAGAGATATACATAGCAGGATATTGTTTACACACAACATATATGAGCGAACGATTTTTGGATCATTATAATACATCCCCCCTCACAATTTGACGTTGATTCTACGTAGATATTAGGTCGTTTGTGTACATATCACAGCATTTTGTGACCAGCACGTTGTGAGACAACGTTGTGACAACCTCCATAGCTACTTGATAATGTCAATTCAGCTCATGATAACTTTGTTAGCACGTTGTGGCACAATGTACTAAGGGAACATCCAGTACGTGATGCTAAGGACGTGGCCAGCACCTTCTTAGCGCGTTGTAATACGACGTGCTAACAACGGTATCTCGAGTCCATAAATCAACGTGCATAGCACTACATGCCACAGCTCATAAAGTTGATTCCACGTCGTTTATTAGGGGGGTAACACATTATAATAATTGTACCCTGCACAATTTTATCATAAACGCTAGTCCTGAAGTCACCGCTAGCTAGCCTTAAATTCGACCGACGTCTGTCAGACTGGTTTACAATGAATATCTACGGGGATTTCACTTATTGTGTTCACTTTATTACGAGTAGTTGCAAAGCAGATATAATCCATGCACAGAAAAAGTAAGACAAAAGCGGAAACGTCACAGAATAATTGCAATAAACCCGACAGATGCACAGGTTATTATTAATTTAGTATAAGCTTAGCCATTATAGAGAGGCTTTCCATTATATTCTTTTGGCGTTGTCAACATCAATCACGCAACTATTTATTTTGTTACTTCCATGTACGTTTCTAGAAAATGCTTAGCTTCATAAGTTGCTCCAATGATAAACCCTTTTAAAGTTGACCCTAGCTAAAATACATCTAGCACGATTGCTAGCCTTTTATAGAAACGCAGTTGTGTCTCTAAGTTTATTGGCATAAGACTGCATTTGAGCCCTTTGTTCGTCACACTAAAAACTGTCAGGTGAATCTGATTTTCCAGGTTCTGCGCAGAGTGAACATGGCCTATATTTTCTCAACACAATCTATTGCCGGATTGGGCTCTCTGTAACACATAGATTGCGACCTGAGCTGCGAAGTGTTTATAAAATTTTGCGAGGCATTTTTTAGCCGTTTCTTATAGCTGAGTTAAACACCTGTCTTCGGGCGCGGGCCCATTGTCGGGCTGTCGTGGAAGTGAAGCTGAATTCTGAGGATCGGAAGTAAGTGGCAGAGCAATATAGGGCTAGCTGTGTCGGTTGTTAGTCAATAAACTTATTTTATAAGCTCCCGTAAACGTAGAAAGCCCCGAAATGGGGCCGGGAAGTCTTTTTCCGGTTCAAGTCAGAAAAAACGGTAGGGAGCTGCTAATAGGGAAGACGCGAGAGAAAATAACGACTTGCTCGGCCACAGGACTGCCAAAGCATTATGAGGAATCAAAGTGGTAAGTGAAACCGATTCGAGCTCCGTTTCTTACTCCCAGAGCCTTTCCATGTCAGTAAATGATAGTGATAGTAGCATCTCAGATCTTGAGGTCATCAATGAGACGGAGGAGGGTGTGCCTGGGCCATCCTCACCCTCTGCTACCAATGTCAGCAAAAAAAGAAAGAAAAGTTCATTCTCCCCTGCTGTGTCTCAGGGCTCTTTCTTTGAGGACCCTAATTTTGCTGGACTTGTTTCTGCAGACCTGCAGACTCAGCAGCCAACCACACATGTTCAGAATGATTGTGAATCCTCAATCCCTCCTGGCCAAAATCCCAACTATGCCAACATTAATAACTATATGAAATAAAGCGTTCTGAAACTGAAATAAAATATTTTCTCAAGATTATTTGTGCTGAGCCTATTTATTTCTTTGCTCTACGTTGGTTTTGTTCGTACAAAAAGTGAAACCAACGTCGTAACTAAAAACGTAACTTAACACATTTTTTGCAGGTTTTTGTGAAAAATCATTCGCATACTGAGAGTCACCAGCTGATATAGGTTGCTGTCACTTGCCGCCAGAATGCGACAGGAGGGACTTGAAGATAATTCGTTCTCTTTGATCATCAGCAGGAACTTGAATTCGCCTACTGCTACACGCGGTACTAACAATAACAATGGCTGCAAAAAACTGGTTCTTGTGTCAAGAGAGCAGAGTGAAATATTGATACATCAAAATAGCTGTTGTTATGTGAATTGCCAAAGTGGCCAAGTTTATGTCTCTTTTTTCCTCTCAAATGTCTTTCGTATAAGTGCTACAAATCATGAAGGGTAAGTCACTCAACTATAAAAAAACAGGCTAAAATATTCGAAGAAAAATTGCTTCACACTATCCATAAGTAGCGCTTATAGGTGAAAAATTCCATTATATAATGATTTAGATGCTGAAGAATGTACTGGTGCTTCAAGCACGGTCCAACTGTGGAATAAAGAGAAAGTTCAAGAAAAAATTTCCCAAGATTATTGATGATAGATAGCACAATAGCCATTTACTTAAGTATCAGTGCCCATAGCTCCATAGGGAATGCAGGGTCACTGGCGGATACATAGGAAGCATTCATGGTATTTGCCTCCTCCACAAGATTTTTTGTGTTTGGGAGGGGGCATTCGAGAAAATGAAAGTGCCCCCTCCTCACAAAATGATACTGAGCATTTTTAAAGAACTGGTAGACTAAAGAAAGTGTTTGATTGTGATTTAAAATAAGATATTTTAACATGAATATTGGTGCTTACATTTTCTTGACCATTTTCTATTTTCTCAGCATTCTCTGTGAAAAAAGCGTTCATCTGACTAGAGATACCACACATTAACACTTTAGGTTGTAGCAACCTGAAGCCAGAAGGCGACAGGAGGACGTAATATAATTTACGATGATTCTTCATCGGCAATTACTGTGTCTACCTACGCCCGACGTTTTTTCGTGTACCTTATGTACACGACACACAGGCTAAAAATTAACACTGTGAAGAAGAATTACTTCGCACTATCCATAAGTAGAGCTTTTAACTTAAAAATTCCATTAATAGTAATAATAATAAAAAAGCGCTCTGCTTGAAACGGCGCACATCATTCGTAGTGCTCTGAGCCTTATGTCGCGGGATGTGACCGGACGCCAGAGTGTAGAGCTGAACATCGCTCAACCGATCCAATTTGGGTCGTGAAATCCCCTCGAGAATCTTTATTAAGTACTCATAGACATAACAAAATTGGAATGGTATATGGTATACGGGACAATATTTTTTATTTCTACGTTACACACAGCACATGTCGCAATGATCTTACATATTGGACATCATTACGCCCCCATTGCTTGGCCTCCGTCAGGCAACAGTCTGCGCTGCCATCGTATATGCATATTAGATCGTTTGTAGCCAGGGCCATTACGGATGGCTTTTATTAATGAGTTGTTGGAGTTTTCAATCCTGTTTTTTAGGCTCCATGCGCATTTCCTGGTCCTGACTTTGAGACAATCAGTGTATTTTTGAGCAAATATCAGGCTTGCACTATTAGACCTTGGCACATTCATTAATCTGCGGAATATGTCATTATAAGCAACCCGCAAGCGCTGAATAGATTTCTTTTTGAAGTTACCCCAAAGTGAGTTACAATACAGGGGGTAACAACAGGTCCGGAATAATTGACATTTCACTTCTTCAGAGCAGTGTCTGAATTTTTTAATTAACGTGTTACCAGCATGGAACTTCCGCGGTTATTTCTCTATATCTTGGTTATGATGAAAATCATCAGTGATTTTACGACCCAGGTAAAAGAAGCTGCTTACGTACTTAAGCTGTACACCATTGAGAATAGAATGGTTATGATCGGGAATTCTACTTTTGCTAGGCCTAATATACATGCAAACTGATTTTACTGTACTATATTCAATACAAAGATTATTCGTTTCCACTTCGCAGCTTGCGAGCAGCTTTTGAAGTCCTGTACCATGGGGAGAGGCAAGCACCATGTCGTCAGCATAGCTAAGGGCATTTACTGCTTTATTGTTAACATGACAGCCTACTCCTGCTGCATTTAACTTTGTATGGATACAGTCAATGAAGATATTGAACAGAATGGGAGAGAGTAGACCTCCTGGTCGTATTCCATTAGTCATGTAAAACGCTAATGATGTTTTCGCCTTCCATCTTACGTAACATTTCTGGGTTTGAAGCCAATATTGCGACATTTTTACAATGTAGGGTGGTCTTTGTTTCTCCAGCATACAGTAAAACAGAGACTAATGATGCACTCTATCAAATGCTACCTTAGTGTCTAGAAAAACACAGGTACATGAGAGAGCCATTGTCGGTGAAATGATTGACAGCTTGTTTTAGCGCAAAGACAGCCATTTCTGTGCCATGTTTTGCTTTAAAGCCAAATTGGTTATCTGCAGTGTTCATATATATTGCCATCCGTCTCTCAAGAATCAGTTCTACTAACTTTGAAAGAGACGTGGCTACGGCTATAGGGCGGTAGTTGCTCTTGTCTGACACACACTTTCTCTTGCTTTTTATAAATGGCGATATGATGACTTGCATTAGATTATCTGGGAGGCAAGATAGAGTAAGGCAGCCAGAAAGAAAGGCGGGAACGTTGTCCGCACCTGATGCTTTATTATTTTTAAGTAGCTTTAATGCCTCACGGAGTTCGTTGTCCGATACAGTACATTGGTCATCAGGTGAGATCATAAAATCAAGAATACCATTAACATAATCTTTATGCTTACTGTCATCAAAACAGTTAATAATGCCTTCATAATGGGATTTCCAGAAGTTAACAATATTACTTCCTCCTGTGATTCAATCTATCGACTGAGCAGCAGTAGGCTATGCACATTCGGTTTTAGATTTTTTTATTTCCTTCCAAATGTTTAGGACTGAACTGGTGCTTCAAGGACGGCCCAACTGTGGAATAAAAAGAAAGTTGAAGAAAAATTTCCCAGGATTAATGATGATAGACAGCACAATAGACTCCAAAAAATTAAATGCTTCTATAAATAATAGTAACAAATAACTTTTATTAAGAACACAATGGGTTCACAAAATACGCTTACAAGCTCACAAGTACAAACAAAGTAGCCAAAATTCAACCTAGTGATTAGGCCCTGTCACAAATATTGGTGGCCACGTACAATGAGAATAAATAGACACACTCAGCCTACACCTGCAGACACGAATGGCATTGAGCAGCTCAATCTCACACAGGAGCACAGGTAATAAACAAGAGAGAAAGAACTCTTTGCTGCGTTGGTACAGAGAATTTAACAGATTACCTCTGTATAGTGCGATTAAGATACATTTACTTATGTATCAGTGCCCATAGCTCCATAGGGAATGCAGGGTCACTGGCGGATACAGAGGAGGCTATCATGGCACTTGCCTCCACAGGATTTTTTTAGGGAGAGGGCATTCGATACAACGAAAGTGCCCCCCTCACGAAATAATGCAGAACATTTTTAAAGAACTGGTACATGAAAGAAAGTGTTCGATTGTGATTTAATATTTTAACATGAATATTGGTGCTTATTACATTTCCTTGACCATTTCCTATTTTCTCAGCATTCTTTGCAAAAAAAGCATTCATCTGACGAGAGATACTGCATATTAACACTTTAGGTTGTAGCAACCCGAAACCAGAAGGCGGCAGGAGAACGTAATATAATTTACGATGATGCTTCATCAGCAATTACTGTGTCTACCATAAGCCTGATGTTTTTTTTTTTCGTGTACTGTATGTGGTGGATGGTACTTGGTGTATTTTTAATGACATTTTTTTAACAGTGATGCTATAACACCTTTAACACCTTTATTGTTCTCACACATTTACAATCAAAGAAATTCTAAAATCTATCCTAATGCAATAAAATTGAGAACATGCCCACTGAAAGTGAGTGCTCACTTATGGGACATCTGACTAAATAATGTCATTAAAGTCATCCAAATATCTAATTAACTTCAAGATTGCAATTATTGGTTGATAAATCAGTAACTAT
>LQNS02277812.1:6931158-6941405 GCA_001587735.2 Parhyale hawaiensis
AGGTAATAGCAAAACGGTCCTTTAATGCTGTGCGTTGGATGATCCTATCCAGCCTAGCAGAAGTTTTTCTGGGCCTCCCACGTTTCCGAACACTCGAAACACGTCCAAGATCTTCAAAATCTTTCACAATTCTTCCAACAATACTCTTTGAACGATTTACCTGTTCTACGATTGCCCTGATGCTGAGATTTTGTCTGTGTAAATTAACAATTTTCATGCGTAAAGATTTATCAACTTTTTCCCGAGTAGCCATGCTTGCAGTACTTGCAATGTTTACATATGATGTAGGCAGTCTTCTTCTTCTTCTTCGGAAACGCAAGAAAATGGGGTTACTGAAAATTTAAATTACAATATTTGAAAAGTGTCCCTTAATTCTGCTCACACTAAATTCATACTTATAAGTTAAATATACATAACTTTTTTCTTATCCTTCGGATCATAACAAATTCTTAGCATATTATTAGGTATCCTAATACCTCTTTTGTGTTAAAATATCAGCGTTGAACCTTCTACAGTTTTTGAGATATGGAATTTTTTATTTTTGTCCCTCAATTATACTCGAAACTGTACATATAATGATCTCTCTCTTTAGGCCGTTCTGGCAGAAAACGGGAAAGGCTATTGGATAGTAAGTAAAAAATCCTTTCATAACATCGGGCAAGTTAGGTAAGGGGAGGCCTGGCATGTCTGCATTTTTTTTTTATTTCAGCCTCGTTATTTTTAGATAAAGATAACTCCGGGTAAGGAAATCTCACCCGCCTACCCTGGTGCCCAACTTTATAGGCCTCTTGATTTTGAAACACATGACGAATTGAAGCGTCGCTGTGTTAAAGTAGCCGCACGTCTTCGAACAGAAGTGTAAGAGGTCAAATTACAATTAATGGCACTATTTCTGAAGCTGACAATTGGCTGCTCCACTTACCAGCTCCCCATTCAAAACCCGTCTGCAGCTGTTCCTTGGTAATTGTTTTAAGGCCGTTTGAAGTGCACCCTCTCTCGTTTCCTTCCTCTGGGTACTGCATGATGATGACGCATTCGCCAACTGCCTCATCGAAGTATTTGAGAACAGTCGTGTCTTCGCTTTCTTTCGTATACACACCTTGACCTGTACAGATTATCATTAGTTGGCTGGTGTATTGGACGTATTAGGAGAGTAAATTAATTTATTATCTCATTTGAACATTGCGCCCAATATACTGGAGGCACAGCGCCTTAAGGTCTTTAGTCTCAATTCGAGTACTGCCATAACGTAGGGAAAGAATTAGCAGTGGGTATATATGTTGTGCGCGTTTGGTGGATTTATGCGATCGATCGATCGCGCTGCGCGTTTGGTGGATCTTTTAAATTTTAAAAAGAAAAAAAAACAGTCCTTGCCTACCCTAACCTACCCGACATTAAACCCGAATATAGTCCACCTTACCCGAAATTACGGCCTAATACCTACAACATCCACCAAACGCGCAGCGCGATCGATCGCGCAAATCCACTAGACGCGCACATCATATAAAATGAAATTTGTGGGTAATACCCACTTCTCAATAGCTTATGCTACACGTTTTTTTCCCAAGAGATATGCCGTCTTAACCGGGTTTCCTTTTTTGCCCTTGAGCTATGAAAGTTTTTCACATTAGAATGTAGAGTGCATTCCAATGTAAGCCCAGGTATCATAGAGGGTGTTGGGAAATTCAGTGCAAATATTTTAACCACAAGTAAAGTCATCGTAGCCATACACTGTGGTGTAATATTTTTTGCAAAATTCGGGTAAAAAAAAAGCTACCGCGTTTTAATTTTTATTCCGAAAAGCTATTTTCGCGATATTAAATTCATATTTCCACCGATTTTGATCAAAATTGGTAGCCAGTACATCTTTCAATGCTCTACGCGCACTCGTCAAAATTTGAGAAAATTACAAAATAACAAGGAAATGCCATCCAAATTGAAAGTAGGCATCGCAAATTAATAGTCGCAATTGTAAAAAAAAACAGAAACATAGAATAAAAGCCTATTTCAAGACCTTTCAGATGATGCAATGCATGACAAAAAATGATCAGATTAAGTGCATTTGCAGGAGGAAAACTGATATAAGTTCACCGGTATTGACGCGCACCCGCAAGTTACCTGGTCACTGCACCAAATAGGCATGGCTAGACGAGCGTGAGTGCGGCGGTAAGCGTTTTTAATAACGTTTGAGGAGAATTTTTGCATAAAACACAAGTTGTACTCTGTAGAGTTGTTAGGAATGGCGAAACTTACAAACATCATGTACGTAGATTAGAAAACAACTAAATCTAGTCTAGGTACGTATTCTCTTATTTCGTCACTTCATTCAGTAATCACAGCCTTAAGACCCTAATACGGTTCATCGCATTTGCAACCGTGTTGCTAATATTCAAAAGAAATTAATGTTTGTAAGTAAATGAAGATACGAGAAAAAGTTTCTAGAAAGAAATTCTGTGACTAAATTCACATGACAAAATTTAAATTTTTAAAACAGATCAAACAAATTCTTGGCTCCGAGAAAAGTTTTTTTCAAATCGACGATAGGTTGCTTATCATTTGGTCTCTGGATTTCATTGCGCTAAGAGCTGCACTCGCAACTGCCCAGTCCTGCAACGTAAAACCCGCTTACCGCAGCACTCACGTTCGTCTAGTCATGCCTATCTGGTGCAGAGACAGAGCAACTTGCGGGTGCGCGTCAATACCGGTGAACTTCTATCAGTTTTCCTCTTGGCAAATGCACTTAATCTCATTATTTTTGTCATTCATTACATCATCTGAAAGGTCTTGAAATAGGCTTTCATCGTAGGTTTCTCGTTTTTTCAACATTGTAACTATTATTCTGTGTTGCCTTTTCAGAATTTGAACGTCATTTTCCTAGTTATTTTACATTTTTCAAATTTTGACAACACGTGCGTGTAAAGCATTAAAAGATGTACTTTGCTACCAGTTTTTATCAAAATCGGTTGAAAAATAAATTTTATACAGCGAAAATAGTTTTTCAAAATAAAAATTTAAAACGCTGTAGCTTTAAAAAATTGAATTTAAAAACAAGAAATTGCGCCACAATGTACGACTGTGATGACTTTATTTGAGGTTAAAATATTGGCCCTGAATTTTCCAACACCGTGTATACTAAAGGTGCACCGACTGTCTGTTTTTCTCTTACCTTCCCCAATGCAAAGATTTTAGTTTTGATATTCGTTACAAATCAATTAGAAGCTGAATATGGCCAGCATTTGCTTACTCAAGCAGCCCTTAATGACCTGACCAGAGGCCTGGATTTGTTTGAAGACAAACCAGAGCTTTTGGCTTCAAGACCTAAGCAGTAAAATCTGTTGCTGGAAGAAGTCCGTTCAACAACATTTCACTCGTATTCCTTGAATTGTTGTGAAGATATTTTTTGAACAAATTGGGTTTGAAAAAAGTTCATGCTTTTATCATGAATTGCACAATTTTAGTAAAAACGGAAAAAATCAAATTTCTTAATATTCTGACCTAATCAAGCAAAACTGATGCATGAGGAACATAAGGTTAGATGAAGAGCGGTTGGTTAGATGAGGAGCGATAAGTTAGTGAGAAGCGATGTTAATATGTTAAATGTTGTAGAGTGGTTGATTAGATGAGAAGTATTGTATGAAGAACGTTAGATTGGATGATGAGTGTTAAGAGAGATGAAGAGCGTTATGCTAGATAATCAGCGTTAGGTTGGATGAGAAGCGTTAGTATAGATAATGAGCTTGAGGTTAGATAGAGCAGTGTTGTATGACGCGTGTTTGGTTTAACGAGTTGCGTTAAGCTAGATGTGGAGCGTAGGTGAGATTTGGAGCGTTATCGACGTTAGATGGGATGCGTTAAATGAAGGACGTTTTATTCATGCATAGTAATGTTAGATAACAATTGTTAAGTAGGTTAGATGAGATGCGTTACGTTAGAGGAGGTTTGTTGGCGTTCAAGTCAAATTGGCGAGTTTCTGCTTTTATAGAATTATTTTGTCGAGCCTCTTCTTTACACTACCGGTTGTTTACAGTTTTATCTTATATCAGAAGCAATGGTACAAAGCTCATCAAATTAAATATTATTAAGTGATGGATATGTCTCCTCCGATAGAAATATATGATTTTCATTTCATTTCAGCTGCGGCACAAGTGCATTAGTTTTAATTGGAATGTTAGGTTACACAATGAACGGCAGATAACATGGGAAACATTAGGCTAGAAGAAATACGCTAGATTGACTGAGAAGCGTTACGTTGAATTGTATTGGTTAGGTTAGATGAGGAGCGATAGGTTGTGAAGCATGACTTACGACATTTGTCGAGCATTGGGAGTCACGGCTTTGTTTGTATTGTGGTGGGTAGACGGACATTGTTCGCTTAACCCGAGTTCGCGTAGGTGACTGGCGTTAATTTAGACGGAGTTGGTAGGTAACGTTACAAAAGCTAAATTAGGTCAAACTATGGTTAGTTGTAGCATAAGTCGTGCACATTTTATGAATTAAAAATACTAATCATCAGTAGAGTTTCTATGGGTATTAGGTACCGCTAGTTCAATATATTAACAATATTAAGTTATAACTAGATCACTCTGAGAGCGTACGCCTCTGCCAAGCAAGGCACGGTAACGAAACATTCAAACTAAATTTGAAACTATTTTTTTCCTTTGCATCAGCCCCAAACTCTAATCATTTGTGACTTCTGTCAGAAATAACAATTTTGACAGCAATTTTTTCTAAAATCGGTTCATACCTGTATGAGTTTTGCTGACACTCTGACAAACACATAAGTCAGGCTCACGCCAAAGATTAATCATTTGTATCTTTCAACATTACTAACAGCTTCTGTAAAATTCATGAAGACCCGTTCATAACTTTTTGATTTATTTTACTAACAAGCATAAAGTCAAATATAAAGACAAACGAAAAATCATCGTCACAAAAATTTGGTTAATTGCTCTTCGTAATAAACCTAATAACTTCTGTGACTTTCTTAAAAACGGTAGCTGCATGCTTCCGTTCTCAGCTCTAACACCTTGTATCGCTCGTTCGATGCCCCGTGAGGCACACGAGCTGTTTGCAGATCTTGGTGTGCTGACTCGGCAGTTGTGTTTGCATGCACGGCGCCGTGGCGGAACTGCCTTCCTCAGAGATGAGGGGGTGGGGGTCTCGGGTCATTTGTTCCTTCCGTCAAATTGGCGCCATAGTTCGTGACCCGAGGGCGACTGCGACTACACTTACTCATATGATGCCAGTGGGCCTATACCCGCAGCACAAACCAGTGCATGTGGGTTTCCCAGGTGAGGGTGTGGTCTAAGTTGACTTTAACTTTATAACATTTTAAGTCATGGTGCTAAAAACAGCTATGCTAAGAAAAACTAGCCTGACAAAAACAATCAAACAAACAAACAAACAAACAAACAGACTGATCTTTGCTAAAAGTTATTCATCTGTTCCCCCTAGCATACCTGATGATCCCTATAAATTTCATAAAAATTCTTTTATAATTTTTTGAGTTATCTTTTTGACAGGCAGACAAATTGACCAAACTCTAGGAAAATATAGCTTCTTTGGTGGAGGTTACAATCGACACCTCCCAACCAGGAGTTTATACTAAAATTATCACAACTAGGGCAGCTTTTCTTCCACAAATGAGGACGTAGATCCGCTAACCCCAAACTCACCCACTACCGCCGCCATGGTCGGGCCTCAGTTGAAGAGATCAAGTCCATTTCTGAATAGCAGTTACCCGCCTGCAGGCTTACAGCCGACACGAAGCGATAACTAGATAAACCCCATTATTATTATTATTATTATTATTATTATTATTATTATTATTATTATTATTATTATTATTATTATTATTATTATTATTATTATAAAAACTTTACACCCGGGCCGCCACGGACGGGTAGTACAACCCGAATGAAACACTTCGCAACAC
This sequence comes from Parhyale hawaiensis, assembly GCA_001587735.2. NCBI lineage: Eukaryota > Metazoa > Arthropoda > Malacostraca > Amphipoda > Hyalidae > Parhyale > Parhyale hawaiensis. Next base: position 6,937,094 of record LQNS02277812.1, read on the forward strand.
CGGGAAGCCCGAAACGCTGCTAAGGAAAATCCAACGAAAAGCTACTAACCGCTCACTTAAACGCCTGCAGGCCAACTCGACCGAAAGCCGATGCCGGCAATGAATTCCAAACCCCAACAGACCAGGGCACGAAGCACCGACTGAACTGAGTTCTGTATCTAACACTCTCCGAAGTGAGAGAGTGCGCGCCAACCACAGCTGTTCATTTACGCTCATTTGTTTCAGGGTAGTTTACACGAAGGTAGCTTAGTCCTTACTAGGGTTGACGGTGTAGGTATGCTCCATGAGTGGTCCCAGCTGTGTCTTGGGGACGAGCGTGACGTTCATGTAGTCGCTGGTGGTTTGGCAGGATATAAAAATGCTCGTAGAGCCGATGTCCTTGTCGATCACTGGACCCGGCGGATCACCTCGCCTGGAGTTGTTCAGGTGGATCTGCCAGCCCACGACTGCGTTGCAGTCATCATCTGCAGGAATTTAGAGTAGGTGCTATTGTGTTACGGCTATCGTTTGCAGGTATTTAGAGTAGGTGCTATTGTGTTACGGCTATCGTTTGCAGGTATTTAGAGTAGGTGCTATTGTGTCACGGCTATCGTTTGCAGGTATTTAAAGTAGGTGCTATTGTGTTACGGCTATCGTTTGCAGGTATTTAGAGTAGGTGCTATTGTGTTACGGCTATCGTTTGCAGGTATTTAAAGTAGGTGCTATTGTGTTACGGCTATCGTTTGCAGGTATTTAAAGTAGGTGCTATTGTGTTGCGGCTATCGTTTGCAGGTATTTAAAGTAGGTGCTATTGTGTTACGGCTATCATTTGCAGGTATTTAGAGTAGTTCCTTTTTTGTTATGGACAACTTTTGCAGACCTTTACCTTCAGTTGTACTGCGGTACAGTTATAGTATGCAGTCATTTAATTAATCAATTATTGTTTTGAAGCCACCAATTGGAAGCATCTATATTCCTTTCGATTGATTTTGAGTCATCATCTGCAGCAATTAAAATCGATTTTTTTGTTATATTAAAAAATAAAAAATACATAAACCGTAGGATAAGGGCGATTTCTGCGTTTCTGTTGCAACAAATCTGATGATAAAATTACCGCAAGTTAAATTATTCACGAACGAACCTTTCGATGGATATCCAAATGCACGGTAGACTAATTTTCGTAACTAATATACGTCACCATGGCAGTTATGAAGCTTGATCTAACGCCGAGCTGCCTCTGAAGCAGCTTCCTTGAATTACACAGCGTGTTTTGGTCTCATTCTACTCCCTAGAAAATAGCATCGTTTAGTAACATTCCTTCTTTCTCACAAGAAGTATAGATGCTGAAGAAGCAAAATGTTATTTCAAGTTACCGCTTACTATGTAATTCGCTTGCCGCATGTTGTGAAATCGTATTCTCATTCGCGAATGCAGTAATCCTGTCCGATGTAAATCGTTCTCCGCTGGTTATTAACTCTTATTCCGTACACAAATGCATTTATCCAGTCCATTGTTACATTTCGGCTGCTATTTGATTTTCTTTAACCTAAATTATTTCGCCAACGTTAGTAGCCTGAAAACAATAACTTTTACCTTGCAACCAATCTTTCCACTTCAAATATATGTCTGCTTTCGAGTTTGAAGTGTACACCTCCGAATCATCCGTGGAGAAATTATCTGTGGCAGAAAATAGAATAACTATCGTTAAAAGGCACACAACTAGGATAATTATCTAACAACATGCAGTAAACATAATAAAAATTTTAACGTTTCACGATAGATAATCCCATCATTAGAAAAACTGTAACCTATAACCTATAAAAATAAATAAAAAATGTTTGTTTCTAAATCAGTGAGGCGAGCATGGATACTATCGGGTTAGGTCTGAAATGTGAATGAACAGAGCTACGTGGAGGGCTGGATGTCAGCTCCTGTACAGTCGGCAGATGTAAGGCTAAGCATGGACAGTGTGCAGCCAAGGTCATTACATTAAGGCTCGGTCTTGTTCTATAGATGTGGAGGGACTCTAATGTTGTGAGCTCGATTGGGTTGGAAGAGGCTATGATTGAGAAGTTTTTCCTGTTGATGGGACGGTTGTTTTTCTCGGCATGTTTGCAGGGGGCTGAATGTGAGGGTTTCGCAAGCGGTAAGCCGGTTCGACTGGATACACCTAAATGTTGGTCAATGCGGGCTTTGAAATGTTGTCCAGTGCTACCGATGTAAGAGGCTCTGCCATAGAGCGGCCCCCTTGAGATTTCCTAATAATAACATAAGAAAAATAGAACGCCTCGCGACGTAAGACCATCTACCGCGGTTGAGGCAAATTCGCCTCAGTAGAGGAAAATTTAACGCCGTCATTTTTTGTGGCCAGCTAGGTCTAGTTTTTTTGGCTTGGGTCACCTCTAGGTCAGTCAACCCCCCCCCCCTCCCTACAATAAATTATGAAGATTGCTCAACTCCTTCGACCCCTTATTAGGTGGACAGACAAATATATATATACAGGCAAATATACTTAAATCTTGAACGAAAACAATTCTCCGTTCTCACTTCGTTCGCGTTCATGAATCTCATTGGCTTAAGTGACTGGGGAGCAGTGAGTTTTACAAGGAAGCAGCAGACAAACAGATGCACTGATATGCTTTAGGTGCATACGCGACTGGCTGCAGCCATAAGCGACTCTATACTGATATGCGTTTGGTGCATAGGGCGACTGGCTGCAGTCATAAGCTACTCTATAGTGATACGCGTTTGGTGCATACGCGACTGGCTGCAGCCATAAGCGACTCCATACTGATTTGCGTTTGGTGCATAGGACGACTGGCTACAGCCATAAGCTACTACATACTGATATGCGTTTGGTGCATACGGCGACTGGCTGCAGCAATAAGCGACTCTTTGAGTTTCATGGACGAGGCTTTTGACTACCTCTTCTCTATTGAAAATCCTTGTCGGAATCGAACACTGGCGCTCGTGAATGAGCTCCACATCACTCTGAAGAGCAGAGTGTCGTCAGTATCACAATTTCGAAGTAACCTGTGACTACGTATTCCTGATGATTGTCTCATTAGTCCTTGTAGAAACGCTCACTCTCCAAGAATTTTTACAATTCTATATTAAATATAGTATTTCATTGTATGGTTGACCTGAATGCCCTCCTACCTCCCACTGAATTTATTTGGGCGATATTTCTGAATCATAAATTACATCAAGTTTCAATTTCAAAACTGAGAAGCACGAAAAATTCGTTTCAAAGGAAATTTCGTCAACAATTTGGAATAATGATCAGCTGTTTTAATTGCTTTGTCCTCCCTCTTCTGGAGTACTGCTCTGTAGTCAGGAATTCTGCTGCCGATTGGAATCTGCGCTTGCTTGACAAAGTAGTTCGTCGATGTGCGTTCATGCTGGTTGGTGTTGTGCCTTGTGATCTGGCGCATCGTCACAGAGTTGGTGGGTTCTGTTTTTTGTATAAGTCTATAACTGCCCTAGTCATCCACTGTTTGAGTTTCTTCCGGATCCATTTGTTCGGGTGACGTATACTCGGCGTACTGGTGCTCTTCATGAGTTTTCTTTGGAACCGTTACGATGCCGTACGGGCCAGTATTCCCGTTCGTGTTTTCCATCGTGTGTGGATGTTTGGAATAGTCTTGATGCCTCTGTCTTTGCTGGTACCGGTATTGGCAGCTTTAAACGATCTGTTCACAGAGCTATTCTGTAATCTCGGATCTTCTTTTTTTTTATTCTTTTGTTTTCTTCACCCGCTGGGCTGGTTGCGTGAGGGTTTGTTAACCTCATGGAGTTTCTCCGTTCCTACGTGGCCAATCTGGTGTGATTTAATAATAATAGCAATTAACAATACCATCTGTAGTCCCAAGAAGTCTTGTATGCCATTTTGTAATTTCATTTGAAGATAAAAAGTATATTATACAAAATAACAGCATTCATTCGTGTAAAATGAATAAATGAAAAGTTTCGGCTTGTTTGCAAGCGGTACCAACTCAAAAGGGGTTAACTATCCTGTCTTGTTCAAAAAGTCAACAGTATTGAGTAGTAATCCTGTTAATGTGTACTAGCTGCACCCGTGAAACTTTCAAGGCTTTGCAAGGCCTTCCACAGACCCGTGAAACATTCATATTTTAGCTTGGTAACATCACACTTATTCTTCAACACAGACTCGTTATGTGATATACCAAGTCGATCCTCTTGGTTGATATTAATATCCATAATTCCCCGCAGTGGAGTAGCCAGGGAAGATCGTGAGGGACACACTCCCTCCCTAAAAAGCTACACGCGCCCTTCACTGGAAATGAGGTCGTGAAAAAATGTACAGCTTAGG
>LQNS02277812.1:6953941-6967153 GCA_001587735.2 Parhyale hawaiensis
CACCAGCTGGTTGACAAGTTGAGCTTGACGCCGCTAAGAGGGCAAAAACGTACTTTTTCTCTCAGATGGTTATACCATAGGCGCATCCAACAGCAAAAAGTGTCGACAACAACCTCCGTAGAGAATAGCAGTCAAAAGATCACCTCACAGACGGCAGGATCAAGCCGTACATTGAAGCTACACGGGGACCCAGAAATCTGACGAGGTACCGCCATGATTGGCTGGCCATACTGCCAACCAGCCAATCAGCTTCCGAGAAGAGCAAAACGGTACGCTCCATCATCTATATACACAGGCAACGAACACGGTGATATCAGTTCACGCCATTCATTCAATCCAGCTCAGCTCCTACCGTTTTGCTCTCACCGTTCATCGGCTTCCGTTGCTTCAACATCCAGCCTGAAGACGACCATGTGCAATGGTGGAAACGCGTTGCGAAGAACTCAACTCCTTCATCGCACAGAACGGACAACAATTTTAAAGATTCGATGTCTTGAGAAATATAATAAACATATTTTAACAAAGAAATATGGCGTTGTTTTTAACCGAACATGAATAAAAGAAGGGTTGCTTCTCAATTATAAAAATTTACAAATATATGTATGTATACAAATATTTATATATACGTAAATCATTACCGAAAACATTATCACCTCTCTCACTTCGTTCGCGGGTGATAATAACTCATTTCATTATCACCCGCGAACAATATGAAAGTGGTGATGTTTTCGTTCAAGATTTAAATATGTATTCACACATTGGTATATCTGTCTACCCAAAAGTGGTAGACGGAGTTGAACAATGTTCATAATTTTTTGCAATGAGTCTAATGAATTGACCGCTGGTAACGGTCTTACGCCGCAAGGCGTTCTAGTTATGTATTAATTTCATTAAATGCAATTCTGCAAATATTTTCATGCTATTTTTGTGTCAGTTTTCAATTCAAAACAGATTGTGGTCTCCTTTTCAGGAACTAACTAGGTATATGGACGAGGTGATTATATCGCCTGATGAATCTAATGGCAGTGTGTCTTACAAAAACTTTGACTTAGGAAGATGAGGGGCCAATTTCGGAAAGACCCTATGGATTCTAAAGGCTACCGACTAATGGGCTTAAAAGAATTCGACGTTTATATACCTAAAGTGTGTCAGGTATGCCAGTTTACTACACCAGGTAATCCCGAATTAATTCAGTCATACTAATCCAACTGTACGTACCACAGGTAATAAATGCTCTTTTAATAAGCAAGTCCAGATCATTCCGTAACGAAAAGATCTGTCTCACATACTGCTAAGCGAGTCCGGGCTAATTGAAGTCATTCCACGGGAAAAATGTGTGATTTCACCCGTTTTTGGGTACACCAGGCTAGTTAAAGTTCGTTCGGCACAGAAGAATTTCTATAACAGTAAGTTTATGTTTACCGTTCAAAGGTAGATCTAAGCAGAAGTCTGATTAAATTTGCCTTTCAACCGGTAAATATAAACTTACCCTGACAGAGATTTTTACGTGTGTAGAATGTACACTGTACATCCCATCTCCACTTTGTATCCACAGGGCATAAAAACCCACGGCTAGATGCGCTAGCCGTTCAGAAGGGAGTCAACCAGCAACCAGATCCCTTCCGGTTGCTCCTGCTACATCGATCTGCCTGTCACCAAGCACCTGTATCTGTGTAAGAATATCAGTACAGTTAGATGTCCCACCGATGGTCATGAAGTTACACTGCTCGTTATTAATCCTAGCCAAGCCGAAGATCCCTACGTCTTGAACGGAATGTTGAAAATACACCCGGTCCTATCATCAAACCAGCGTAAGGAGTCCGATGGGCGTGGCTAAGAACGCAAAGCAACTTGGCAAAATCCTCACTTGAGCGCGTGGTATAACTTGTCTCAATCAATAAAATTATGTTTGTATTCAAATACTCAAAGTACATTCATTAGTAAATAAACTAAATTCGGCACTGCTGCGTTCAATTGAGCCCCGCCCCTAAATGACTGCTTACGCTGGTTTGACTGTAGCTCCAGAACTTACAATCCCACCATACAACAACCCATAAATACTACGTCACGTGGTTGAGCATTCTATTTATACACATGGATCATGCACAGGAGATATTCTCATGCCTTACCTGTCACCAAGCCGTTCCAATCAAGAGAGTAGCCCGAGGTCTGGAAGGTAAGCGAGACTACGGTGCTGTCAAGTACCGGCGGTGCTGAAAAGCAAACAAATATGAAGTAGAACATAATTGTTGGAGCTCCATACGAACGACGGGACTTAAGCGAAGGCTAAGTTCCAAATAGTAGATTTCAGTGTCCCAAGCAACAACAAAGAGACAGATGTTGGATATTTACGACGATGGTATACGGATATCGCACAGACTTACAAAATGTCCTTTTCTCATGATATATTCTTTGCTTTGGTACTCACGGGCACTTATGCGGTCTATCACAAAGGTGCTGGATTCTCCATAGGGCGTAGCCGCCAAGTAGGGAGTGAGGCGGAAGGACACGTCGAAGCAGCTGCTGAGGGTCGTGGTGAGCGACGAACTGCTGGTCACCTGCTCCGTTTTGCCATCAAACTCGAGGGTGTAGGAATAAAAGGAGGCGCAGGCGCTGCTTTCCGTGAAGGTCACGTCCAACGTGACATCCTCAGAATTGAGTGTAGCCGTCACACTAAAGTCGCTTATTTCCGACTCTGCAACATTGAGAGATAGTTACTATCCCTTTATCATGAATGGCGTGTTGTAGTAACAAGGTCAATTTCTTGCCCACCTAGAGTTAATCGTTTATATGCTATATTTTATTAGGAAGATTGAACTATTTTACTGTCTCCCTATGCATACTAAACATTAAACTAATTGCTGATGGTAGATCCAAGAAAGTCACCAATATACTTTTCCGCGTTTAGTCCTCACCAGGCAGGCCGTTGTCACCCGTGTAGAACTCCTCCGTAACGTAGACCACAGAACCAGAGCCGTCGCAGGTCGCCTGCGCGGCGCTGACGTACATCGTAGAGCCGAAGCACTCCTCGTCCTTGAAGTAGAACGTGCTGTAGTCTGTCGAGCAGCATGGGACATTAATCGTGCTGTAATTTGTTTACCAGCATAGGATATTAATCGTACATTAATCGTGCTGTAGTTTGTTTATCAGCATAGAACATTAATCGTACTGTGGTTTGTTGAGTATCATGGGACATTAATCGTAGTGTCCTCTGCTGGCTAGGGTGTTACACTAGCTAGTCGGCCCGCTCGCAAGGAGTTCGAACGTTGCCTTGCGTCCCTGCCAACACAGCCGTGGGTCCACCAAAACATAGGTTAAAATATTAGCCGGCAAGTCAGTTCTCTTTGCAAGGGCCAATAGCGATGTTTTGGATATCAGTTAAGATCTGAGGTTAAAGAAAATTGGAAGCTGGTGCACCCTTCTGCAGTGTTCAAATAGGCAACTAAACATTGGAACACTTTGCAGTGCTTACTTAGAACACATGACGGTATAGTGAGAATGCATCTCAACAGTTCGCTGTTAATGTGTACTTTCTGGAACCTGTGAAAATTAATCACAACGAAGCACTGTTTTTCAGTGATATCACAGACCCCTATTATCTTATTTTCCCCTATCTGATACTGAAGGAACCCGTGGAAATTCTACAGAATAAAGGTATTGTTCCTCATTTATGACGCCCTCGTACCCGTATCATGCATCCGAAGGGTGAAAAGTTAAAAGTCAGCCAGCGAATCTTCTCCCTTAGACTACGAGCAGGAGCAGCCTAAGTTTGAACTGGACTCCTTCTGCTATTGATCCTTTCCCAGGTCGTATCAGGATGCATCAAAGGTGCCCTAGTTTCCCTCTATTAACTAATGAACGTGTCACGGTCGTACCAACTAGCTGAGGGCCAGGCAGAATTGTCATATAGATGTTCATTGCTTCTTAACAGAACCGCCCCCCCCCCCCCAACTGCTGCCCTCTGCATATGCAGGCGCAGTGTGCCATCAGTAGGAAACACGGGACAATTTACTGCCCGTGGCAGTGCTAGTGCAGTCAGCAAGTCCCTTACTACTAGCTGCCACAGTACTTGTGGCACAGTCAGCAAGTCCCTTACTACTAGCTGCCACAGTACTTGTGGCACAGTCAGCAAGTCATTTACTGCTAGCTGCCACAGTACTTGTGGCACAGTCAGCAAGTCTCTTACTGCTAGCTGCCACAGTACTTGTGGCACAGTCTGCAAGTCATTTACTGCTAGCTGCCACAGTACTTGTGACACAGTCAGCAAGTCATTTACTGCTAGCTGCCGCAGTACTTGTGACACAGTCAGCAAGTCTCTTACTGCTAGCTGCCGCAGTACTTGTGGCACAGTCAGCAAGTCATTTACTGCTAGCTGCCGCAGTACTTGTGGCACAGTCAGCAAGGGACAGCAAGACACTTACTGCCAGCAGCGGCCTCGGTGGCACAGTCGTACAGCCCTGCGTCAGTCAGTAAGGAGGTGGCGGCAGTCATGAGGCAGTCAGCGACGGGCTCAGCGACAGTGCGCCGCCCGTACACGGCCACGGACGGGCCGCCACGAACGGACTGCATGTGGACACGGGCCGACTGGGCCCTGCAGGAGCCTGGGTACAGGGAGGGCGTCCATCTGATCTGTGGGTAAGCGTGCATTTTAGAGATCTGTTTTTTTGACTGTCTATGAGTTTATTGATTTTGTACATCAGAAGCAACAACGACATTAAGTCACGGTTCTCTGTTTGGATGCACTGCACGTCCGAGGGGAGGGTTTGCCCTTCCCCCATATAAACAAAAAAAAAAAACTTTTTTATTTTTCGTACCGATTTGACTGAGACTTGGTACAGATATGTAAAATCGAAAAAAGACTGTGGCGTAAGCTCCTGCACTTTTTCCAATTTCTCCCCAGAAAACGAGTTATTCAAAGAAAACGGGGGCTGGGGCTAATCTATCTCCTCCTACAGTTTCTGGGCTACAGCCATTATTTTGGTCTCAAAAGAAGAGGAATTTAATTTTCTACAAATAAGCACTTGGGTTTCACGATCTTTGAAATAGTTTTTGAAAAAAATACATAAACTATTAAAAAAAATTTCAAGGATTTTCCCAAAAAATGCCCTGTCACTCGTCTCCTAATTCTACAATCTAAAAACCCAAGCGCTGATTTGTAAAGACTCAAATTCTACTTCTTTTGATACCAAAATCATCTCTTGAGCTGTAACTCAAAAACTGTAAGACTAAATAGGCTTCGATGTGGAAAATATGAGCTTTCCAGGAGAGCACGAGCTCCCATTTTCTTTCGAAAATTCATTTACTGTGGGGGAAAATGGTAAAAGGTACATGAGTCTAACCCACCATCTTTTTCTGTACCAAGTATCGTGAAGATTGGTCCAATAATAAAAATTCATAGAAGTCAAAAATGAACTTTTTAAAAAGCCCTTCCCCTAGCCTCCTATTCTACCCACTTAGCGTTGCACTGGCTGCCTAAAACTTCGCCTGCGTGTCCATCTCATGTAAAGCTTCTGTTAAATGAATAAATTTTTTTTTAGAATTTCAAGGTTTCTTTGGCATACCCTCCCCTTAAAGTGTTACGCAGCACTCCTGCTACCATGGGAGGAGGTTTGGAGTTTAAGAGACTCATGCACAATGATGGAAGAGGTATCATGTGATGAGCGTTACAATCTGTGTCACGATCACAACCCTAAAAGCGACGATAATTGTGACACGGGTTACGTTAGCGGAGGTAGCAGTTCAGAAGCAACAGTTTTAAATAAAGGAAATACAAAAACATAGAAAAGAGCAAGTTTACTTACTTCTAACTTCAGTCGATATTACAATTACTCAGAATTTCATTATTGTTAAATTTCCAACGTTCGCCGATACATAGCGCTGTCACAACCACATTTTAGGTTACAGCTACTATTATCTTGTTGCGGTAGCCCATCTCGGGTAAGAGAACAATCCACCTCCCAGCTGTGTGCCCGCTGTCTACAAACAAAGGCTGACCAGAAGTGTGCTTCCACAACATGAATAATGTAACCTCAACCGAAAATCATTTGTAAGAACGTCATCTATTGATGAGCTTTGTACTCTTAATAGCAATTAACTTCGGTATTACTGTCATTTGACTCATTTCGTCGACACAGTTAAGTTGCATTTGCATAATTATTGTGTTCCCGTTATTGACGTTTCAAAGAGGTCACTTCCGCCGACGAACCCCATGTTACAATTGTTACAGCATTTCAGGCTGTGATTCCGACTCAATTTGTGACCGACGAAGTTACCGGTGTAGAGTCGACAACCCAGTGACATAAACAAAGCGTGACGTAAGAGCCTTTGTGGGGAGTCAACTCTAGTGGTGGGGAGCGCATTTTCTTGCCAGTAGTTGCACTGACACAGTCAGCAGCGGACAGCAAAACGTTCACTGTCACTAGCAGTACTGGCACCATCTGTAGGGGTCCTCAAAGTCTCCTGTGCCTAATCATTCCCTTTAACCTTTCTCTCGCACCTGCAAGCCCGCCGAACATCTCGAAGGCTGCTAACATTATTTTTATTCCTTAACCAGGAAAGCTCCTCTCTGACAATAAATTTTATCGTTCGATATTCCTTGTCTGCCCAAGGATCAAGATCCTGGAGCGCTTGCTTCTTCCACTTCTAGCAGAGACCTTGAAGTGTCAAACTCCCTGCATGATTTCCCTCTCTGCTGTCGACCACCTCAACTATTCTACTCTTAGTTCGACGTATTGTGCATAGATGGTTTCAATCAACCAGGGCCTCTTACGTGATCCATAATTCTAAGAGTGGATTTCTCTAAGGCCTTTGACACGGTCTCCGACCACCACCACCTGTTTTCCTAGATCATGCACTCTAGCTTATCCAACAACCTTATCAAATTGATTTTCTGCGTATCTACGAGGGCGCTACGCCCCCTAACTGTGAGCAGACAAAAGATCATCTTTCCGCCCCATGTGTGTGGGCGTTCCCCAGTGATCTGTCATCTGGCAGCTCCTTTTTAACTTATACGTCAGCGATTTTCCCTTCCATGGATTGGCGACCTCACTTCCCAATCAGTGAACGATTTCACCCTCCTATCCTCCCCTCCACGCATTGCCAAGTCAACGACGCACTTATTGGCCCATGCAGAGGCAATCAAAGTTTAGGCCAAGGAGAGAGCCTTGACTGTCTCTAACTCAACAACTCACTCCACTCTGTTTTCTCTGTTTACTTCAGACTATCATCAATCCAGGTTGAACCAAGAACTATGATGGGCTCTACGCGCCTCAACTTAGAGCGCAAACAAAAAATTCTGGGTTTGGTGTTTGATCCACACTTTAATTACTCCCTCCGCTCACATGAATCATGTTGGCAATAGCTGCTGCTCCCGCTTGCGTCTCCTTTCCACGCGAGTGGGTACAAGAAGAAGCCACAGAAAGAGAGCCTACTACTGACCTATAAGCCATCATTAGAAGCGTTATACTTTACGCGCCTTACGCGCCTCCGGTTTGGATCCCCAACGTTTCAACAACTGCTGATTAGCAAGTTACAAGCGGCGCAGAATGCAGCTCAGCGCCTACCCACCGGATGACCGCATGGGATCTCTACAAAACCTTTATAATGAAACATCAACCCTGCCAGTTGGCGACAGCCTGGAGTTGCTGTCAAAACTATATTTCCTCAGTGCTTCACGGGTAAATGAATGAGCCTAAATCATTCTACCCATGATACAATCATGGCCCTTTCAGGCCTTCTTCACATGCTACATACTCTCCGATCAAAGTTTAAAGCAGATATTGTTCCAAACCTTACAGATGGGACTCCAATCCCCCTCTCCCCAGCAATAGCACACTGTCCTCATTTAATTACATTCTTCAATAGTAGCCCCAGCTGTAGCTATTCCTCCTTTTCGTAAGTTTCTGGGCTATTAATGCCCTTTTCTCTGTGCGAGTCAGTCTGTTCACCCCCAGGCCTCTAAGCTCTAACCTTTCTCAGTTACTCTCAGTCCACTGTTCGGTCTGATCCGACTTTAGGACTCGAGTGGGACGGATTGATGGTCTATGGTCCTTCCTGCCAGCTTTGCGGACTTGGCGAGCAGACACTAAGTCACCTTTTCTCGTGTCCGATTCACCCCCCCCTGATTTTTCGCTGAGCAGTGTTGACTGGACCCCCTTGGGACTGTGCGTTCCTTGCTTCTCTTCGCTTCATCGATTTTCTTTCCCTATTGCATAGCCCGTCACTGGAGCCTCCTCTCCAATTTGGCACTGGGAGACCCTGAAGTTGGTAACGAACAGCAACAACAAGACTATCACTGCCAGCAGCTGATCTGGCACAGTCAGCAGGGGACAACAAGACCCTCACTGCCATCAATAACTCATCGCCCCATCCTCTCCCCCCCCCCAAAAAAAAAACTGACTCCACAGGTGGGCTGTGACGTCACACGTTTGTTTATGTCACGCATGGATAGCCTTATGTCACTTGAGAAGTAACTCCGAACTACCCCATAATTGTGCCGTTGGTCGTCCGGCACTGCAAAACTAAGGCCGTGTTCACACGTCCCTCATCGTAACGCGTTCAATCATGGAAATGAACACGAGCTGGGCGTCAACTTTTTTTGACACTGTCCACGCGTAGAAGTGTCCTCCATTTATATGAATGACCCTGCGCTTTCAGTTATGATATAGTTTCTTTACATATTAGCTTATAGTGCGCGTCCGTTTGAAGTCATATTCGTATCCCATAATCTTGTAGACTGATTTTTAGAGGAACAGCCTATTTTTAGAGTATTTATAGCCTCAGAAACCGATTGAATGGAAATCAACGCAGAGCGTCTACCGGGCTTCCAAATCCAAGATGGCGTCCGTGTTCTTACAACATTTTCATGTTATCTAGTTTTCTTGTGCTAAACGGGAATAACGTGATTTAGATTATTAAAGTGACGATAAAAAGCATTTTATCGACATTTTCCTGATTTGAAAACGCTATAGAAGATAAATTCAGTATTTACAGGTTCTGTTTAGTGAACTTGAATGATGTGGCGCGTTGATGAAAGGGACATGCTTCATCCTTCGGTCTTTCGCATTTGCTGCAACTGCTTTTATCAAATCAACGCGGCCGCGTCCATCAGTCCATCAGTTTGACTGAACGCGTTACGATGAAGGACGTGTGCGCCTAAAAATATATTTCAAGAAAAATTAAATATTTACCAGACCTATTCAACAATACCACATGCAATCACGCGTAAATAGGTTGTATCGGCTGGTAGATGTCTAATCTACCAATGGCAGCGACGCTGCTCGACTCACTGGTACGACAGGCTCCGTGGTCGGCAGTACCTGCAGACAGAGAACTATGTATCAGTTGTGTGTGTATAAGGCACGCATTTATTACACTGCAATGTTACTGGTAATGCACGAATGTCTACGCAATTTGGGCACTCTGCACTTTTTGTATGTATTGCAGTAGGAATATTAAAGTAAATTATTGATTAACTGGAAAAATTACTTACTATTATCAGTTGTAATGCCTTTAAATACATTCAGCACATATCCAAATTAAAGCTAAAAGTTAAACTTATCTCTTAAAGTGCTACATCTATTCTACAAATATGCTAGCGCTTAGAGTTTTTGTTGATCTCATTTTTGTACGTTTCAACTGTCATTTTACCTACATATGTAGAACTGTACTCGGCCGCCAAAAATGACGGAGTAGAATTTGTTCAATTTTAAACAAATGTATCGATAGGGGTGTGTTTCCTGACCTTTGAAACAAGCAAGGGTTGTTCCCCTCTACAAGGGTAGGAACGTGAATGCACTATCAAATTACAGACCTATATCTACTTTGTCTATGACAAAAAAGATTTCTGAGAAAGGAATCTACACTAGAATGTCTAATTTCTTTGAGCAGAGCAATAATTTTAGTAATGAGCAGTTTGGCTTTAAGAAAAATAAATGTACAACCCATGCAATTTTTAACTTAGTTACGAGTATTCTCCCCAATTATAGCAGTAAATCTTTTACCATTTGTTTATTTTTAGACCTAAAAAAGCCTTTGACACGGTTAATAAAGAAATTTCATTGAAAAAAATGAGCTCATTATTGTGTAAGAAGTAACGTGTCTAGATTATTCGAGAGTTATTTGATAAATAGACAACAGTATGTAATAATTGAGGATAAACAATCTCCTACAGTAGATGTTGAAGTTGGTGTACCTCAGGGGTCAGTGTTGGGACCATTATTGTTTAATGCATACATAAATGATATAGTACATTTTGAAAATGCCAGGACAAATTTATTTGCGGATGATGCCCTTTTTTTTTTGTTATTGATGCTTCATTCCAAACTGCTTTTCAGAAATTGTCAAACATATCAGCGATTTATCGCACTGGCTTGCTGCTAATAGACTTACGCCAAATGCTGACAAAACGAAGTTGATGTTATTTACTGCAAAGAAGATATATTTTGTTCCTGATGTATATTTTGATGGCGTTGTATTGTAATGGGTGCAAATTTTCAAATATTTAGACGTGGTCATTGATAACAATTAAAAAATTTCAGCTCATATATCGATGCTGTGTAATGGTTTGAGCAGGACTAAAGGTGCAATATATTCTGTGTCAAGGTACTTGCCTAGGGAAGCATTAGTATCTCTATTATTCGTTGTTTTATTCACAGCTCATTTATGGTCTCATCATTTGGGGTGGAGCAACGGATTGTCATGTTAATCACATACGCACTATTACGAACGAAACGCTCAGAATTATCTTGAATGTCAAACGGGACAACAATAATATTTCTCTGATGGCTACGAATGATATGTATTTGAGGTTGCAAGTTTTAAAGTTTAAAGATGTTTATCACTTTTCCTTCTCAAGTTTTTGCGCATGGCTATTGCAGGAGAAACAACATACTCTGAAAGTTATTTTTCCCAATTGGTAAAGTCCATTTACTACGATACTCGGTGTGAATTTACCGGTTGTTCGACGGGAAATCGAGAAAAATTCCACTGTCTTTCAATGCGTTGATATTTATAATAGTTTACCTTACGAATTATACAGCCGATGAGTTATCAATCCTTTAAAAGAGCTTTCAGAAACTATTGTTTACGTAATTATGGTGACCGACAAGATGTCCTCAGCCTAATAAGTGCACAGACTTTTACTGGGTTTGTTTTCAACTTCATATTTTTTTATTTTACATATAATGATTGTATTTTATGTTTGTGTGTGAGATTTGGAAACAATAAAGGTTTAAAGGTAAAGGTGTAAAGGCACTTCTTCATTAATCCAAAATACGTTACTAACTTGCTCATGAAAGATGAACTTCAACTGACAGCTTGAAGGACCTGAAATTAGCATAATAGGGCAAAATTCTGTTGAGTGGCGACAACTTTCCTTCCCTTCAGTTACACGCAAAAAAAAAAAAATCCCCATCACCTAATTCAATTAACCCTCATTAGAATTTAAGTTCAGTATCATAGATACGCCAAGCAAACAGCTAATTTACTGCAACGAAGTCCTCATTTTCTTCCCTCGTCTGCTGTATTCTGAAGAATACCGCGCTGTTAGGAATAGCAACGAGGAATATGTAATTATCATTTTTCATTGATCATTGTTTCGTTACTAAATACTTCTAAAGGTTGCCTTCGCTACAACGGCCGACTCTAATTGTCATGGGACACGAGTGCTCGCTGCTCCAATTGATTTGGGCAGCACCCGACACTAAATGATGACAGAAAATTTGTCCCTTACAAAAAACATTGTGCAAATTTTCACTCTACACCGGGCTTTCCAAATGAAAAGATTAATGATTAAGATTCTGCCTCAATATTTGGATACATATATTGACTATATATGGCGCGCTATACCACAACCGGTAAGAAAATCTTGGGTTGGAAGAAAGAAAGAACTGCTGACGCTGCAACACTCACCGCGGCCGGCAGGCTCAGCAGCACCAAAATCCAGCAATTTCTCATGCTCCGTAGTTGGTCGCACTTCGTCCTCAGAAGTTACAAATAAGCTATATTTCTCTGTAAAAAAGTCCGCATTATTAACTCTCGAAATGCGTTCATTCTTGGATCCAGCAGACAGTCAAAACTAAAATTGGGTAAAAATCACATACAAATTTAAAAATTTATCGCTAAAGTATCAAGTAATCACACGGATAGAAATTGAAAACAGCAGGAGTTTTTCAGAGAAAAAACTGCAGGAGACAAATGTATGCCTAAAAATTTAAGAAATGAACCATAATAATATCTGATAATTGTCTAGCAAACTAAGTTGAAAGATAAAAAGTCAAGTAAACGTGTAATAAAAGAAACAAGTAGGCAGATAATCAAATAAATACAATCAGCAATAATCAACAATCAATAACTAGAGCACTCTAAGAGCGCAGACCTCCTCCAAGTAATTTGCCCTAGTTGGTTTGTTAGCTATCTATAGGACAGGTCACATGCTGTCATGCTCAATAAAACTCAGTCACCCAATATTGTGAACAGCTTTGGTGTCCCACAAGGATCGATCCTAGGACCGATTGTGTTTTCAATATTCGTTAATGACATCCCCTTGGATCAGCATGACTACATCTTCTCTATGTATGCCGATATTGTCCAAATTGCAATTCCATTTAAACAAAATGGCGAGAAAGAAGTGACTGCAAATGCGAAACATCTCCTAGAAAACCTAAAAACCTGGTACGATGCAAATGGGCTAAAGCTGAGTACGGATGAAACCCAATGCATTGTCTTTGGCTCTCCCCAACTCTACAAGCAGCTGGATCCTCTCTCTATTTCCATTAGCAACTCAATCATTACCCCTCGCGATGTTGTCAAATCATTTGGGGTGTGGATGGATAGACATCTAACGTTTAACTATCACGTTCAAAAATCATGCAATACCGTAAATGCCACGATGATATTTCTCCATAAAATTAAGTATCTTTTGGATCCAAAATCTCGTCTCCTTCTCATGCACTCACTTGTTTTCTCTCATTTCAACTACTGTAGTCTGATCTGGGGTAAAGCCTCTGAATATCTGATATCAGAAGTACAAAAAGCCCGGAACGTGGCAGCAAAAAGTGTTCTCAATGGAATATTCACTAAATAAAATAAAAAATAAATAAAAATCATTTATTTTTCTCATAAGGTACTGTGGCCAACAAGATTAGGACACAGCGCCTGAGGTTTTCATGATTAAAACTAACTTAAGAATAATACTAAACACTAGCATCAGAG
>LQNS02277812.1:7002441-7016210 GCA_001587735.2 Parhyale hawaiensis
CACCATATTGTAGTCATGCTCTACTGCAGGTGTGCTGGAACATAGGTGTATCACTCACCATATTGTAGTCATGCTCTGCAGCAGGTGTACTGGAACATAGGTGTATCACTAACCATATTGTAGTCATGCTCTACAGCAGGTGTGCTGGAACATAGGTATATCACTCGCCATATTGTAGTCATGCTCTACAGCAGGTGTGCTGGAACATAGGTGTATCACTCACCATATTGTAGTCATGCTCTACAGCAGGTGTTCTGGAACATAGGTGTATCACACACAAAACCAAAGTGTAGATTCACCGCAGGAGGCAAATTTTGAGGTTTTGCTAGGGGACCTGCGCTCCCCCGGTGTTCCTGAGGCAAAGTCTTACTATTGGTGTGAGAGTGTAGATGTTAATGGAGGATTTCAGTTGTTCAGTTCAGTACTCCATAATTTCAGTTTATAAAAACTAAGAGATTTCCAGATAAATCAGTGAGTTTGATTATAACTCTCGTTCATCATCCGGACTTTGTTGTTTCTGTAAACCTAAATACATTTGATAGTGTAGGTACCAAAGAAGTGAGATTGAGTGCAGAATATAACCATCTTCTTTAGTCTCTAACATTCACTGTCGTGATTGAAATTTAGTGTTGGTTTCTTTGAAAAGTCGGCCGCTCATTTTCCAATCGTTGATTGGAATTGAGTATCTGCAAAAGTTTCACACTTGGTAAATCTCGATAACGACATGATAATTTTTCTCATACCTTGGTGTTTGAGCACTTCTATCATAGATTGCGGACAGCAAAATGAAATGGATAGTCGGTGTTTTGTTGATTTTGCCAATATGTAATTTTCTACCAGTGGAGATTAGATTAGACAGGCGGCTGTAGACGAACCAACAGGCCCATTCCCTCAGAGACACCGGGATTACGCCCCAGCCCTCTATGAGCTATTGCCATTGAACGCTGCATAAGCTACAATCATTAAGCCCTTTCCTTTATTGAACTGCCCATTTGACATGACTGTGCTTTCTTGCCATGGTAATTCAAATCACAGATCGGTGTTACTTTTGCATTGTTTTGTCTACAGCAGAATCACGACTGCGTGCATTTATAGTATTTCGGCGTCTGAGCAAATCTTTACTTTTTTATTTCCTCGATTTGAATTAAAAGATCTTCTCTGTTTTCAGTAAAACCTTCATTGTTGGGCACTTACAGTTCGATAAAGCTAATAGCTCAATGGTTGTTGCTTATACTGTATTTAAATTTTATTTATCAATGAAACTGTTCAATTCTGCCCCTTAAAAATTTCAAGTTTACAAGTGTGATATGCCGAATGATCGCGTAATACTTAATCAACAAATTTGATGTGTATAAATTTCCCTGACACCAGTAACACTTCAGTGTACGTTATTCTGCAACAAGTAATTAAGTCCAGTTACAAGAAACGCCCTGTTTTTGTTTGATTTACTGTGCCTGTTATCATCATGAGATGGGAGCTCCAAACTGAGGAAAGAGAAAAAGATAGTCGAAGGATGGACACCGACGAAGTAGCGATCGCCACTGTCACCAACAATGAGATTGTTAACTGGGTGTTTGGGGACGAGGCGTTGCACAAGCTGCTGCCTGCTTAGCAAATAAAGAGACCACCCAACAGAGACCACTTGCATTTTGTTCTGTGAATGGCCCAACTTAGGCAATACTTTGGGGCCGGTGGCTTTTTGCTGAGCCAAATTCTGGACTGTTGGGGATTTGGCTGTGGAGGAGTCTCGAGACCTTTAGGTTAGGACCAGAGTTTTCTTCTTCCTTATGTTGATCCCAGCCAGGGCCTTAATGGTGCAAAGTCGGTAAGTTGTTCGGCCAAACGTTTTTTCGTATGTGTTTGAAATTTGAGTCAGGTCCGAATGAATGCTCAAATGTTTGGGGACTTTCTATGGAAGGAGAGGTTCACACAGAGTAACTCCAGGTTCTCCTGGACTTGAAGGATGTCCAAGGTATGAAGGGTGGGTTTGTGTTGGGAAGAGAGATGGTAAGTTTATGCTCATTTTTACATGCTAAACATGTTTGAATTTCCTAGTTTCTATCAGTCTTACTACTTTTTCCTATCATTGATAACAGATTGTCGCAGCATTGTGGGTATTGTTGCCGTGGAGTAGCTTTATACTTTGGCTGCTTATTCTACATTTCTTCACAAAGAAAAATACATTGACCCTCACACGACCTGATGGATACCTGTGTTGTGAAACTTTGGAAATTATCTGCGAGTGATCTGGATGAGGCATTCTGCCTCAATAATGCTATGAGTCTTCCATCATTGGAGAGATGCAGGAGACAAATTCGAGGTATGTAGCTATGTCTAATGTTCTCATACTTAATTTAGCAGCTGTTAGTACAGTGCTGCTCCAGAATTATGGGTGTTCAACGTGATAAAATTTTTTTTTTATTTAATTGCATAAAGTTGGACGAAATCAGTCGAGCGTCTGTATGGCATGAGTTTCAGTGAGAGATTGAGCATTCTGGAAGTGTACTGTGTAATGGTTAAATATTGGAGGATGTTGTGCTATAGAAGCTACGTGGGCAACTTGGCTACGATTTCTCATCCGTGCTCCTGATCAGCGCCTGAAGGGGCTACAGGCCTCTATTATTTATTCCGAGGTGTGAGCCTGAGCTGATTAGCAGGTTCTTCCACGTGAGTTGTGTGGGTGGGTAGAACTGTTTGCTGGTGGGTGTTTGGAGTCAGAAGATCAAGGAGTTTTTAAGAGGGCTTTGGATGCGTACCTGGTAGTGATGGATCGGATGTCATGTTTTGGACATCCACGGATGCGGATCTTGTAACGGATTTTACAGTTCTGACATTTGTCACAATTTGGAAATCCGCAGATGTTCACAAACTTGGCAGATGTCCGCGGATGCGGATGTTCGCCCTATCTTAAATGCACACACACACACACACCCTCTCACGACAGCAGCTTGTACAACACCTATGAAAAAACTTCGATGGTGCTTTGTTGTCAGGAATGGTGCTTGCACACAGTTTAATCCAAATGAGAATCTGCAGTTTTTTGCACTGTCCATGAGTTTAGTGTGAAGTGATAATCCCGCATATCCATGTCACCTTTGCTGATGCGGATTTTTTGCAGATTTTACAGTTCTAACATCAGTGGATGCGATTACAGGTCTTGCCATCTCCTCATCCGCGGATGTGGATGTTAAAAATAAGGTGCGGATATCCGCAGATGCGGTTATTCTCCCCATCACTACTACCTGGCTGATCTATTATTCTGTATGATATTGTTCAGCAATAACTTGCTAGCTAAGGGCACACTTCCAACCTTGAATTTTTGGTCTTTGGGAGGGTCTGTTTGTTTGCTGTTTTTGTTATTGGCTGTGTTAGCTCCATGCTTGGGGCCGCAAAGGGGAGTTACAGAAGTGCATGAACTGTTCATTATATTTTGTGAATCAAACCAGGGACTCGGAATGCTCAGGCCCGTATGGAATACCTGTAGCTATGACACTGTGTCAATATGGCCGGCCATCAGTGCCTCTCATTGTATCTATTTACACTCTAGGTTATATATTGTTAATAGATAACATCTAACCTGCTTCTCTGGTCTGAAAACATTGGTAATTCTTCTTTAGGCCTGGAAAGCGTGAAGATGAAACGACGTTTCAGTCTTATTCAACCGGTTGTGAAAATGGAGCCGCCTGATAGTTTTCTGCAACCGGTTGTGAAAGTGGAGCCGCCTGATAGTCTTCTGCCGAAAATTGTGAAAATTGAGCCGTCTGACAGTCTATTGCAACCCGTGAAAGTTGAGCCAGCTGACAGCCCTCTGCCCCTGGTTGTTAAAGAAGAAATCTTTCTCCCTACAGACTGTAAGGTAATCTTTTTACTTTACCCTATATTGATGATATTCTACAGAGGTGTCTACTGATATTGTATTTCTAATTTTTTTCTAAAATCAGCGTTTTTGTCCTACGACTAAAAACCTTCATTCGTTACAGTAAATGGCACAGATTTGGTGCTTGTAAAAATAAAGGTACTGAGAGATTTTCTCATTATTACATTTTTCTCAAGTCCCCGAATGGTGCCACAAGCTCTGAGCCTGAACCTGCTGCTGGGTCGGCATCGTCCATTGATGATGAGTCGGTAGTTAAGGAAGAGGAATTCTTTGAAGAGGACCTGCCTGTTGCCTTTCCTGCTGCTGTGAGACAGTTGGAGGCTGACTCATCCGTGACTACTGACTCCAAACCTGCCGCAGGTGAGCTTTGGGTGTGACGAGGGTAAGTTTGTTGGCACCCGTTGAAGTTTCCTTCTTTTTAATCAGAACTGCTTATTCTGGGTGTGTTTTCTTGAGCATCTCTTAGCTTCTTCGTAAAATTCTTTTCGATTTCGACTGTCATATGCTTCAAGTCCCTTCTATGTAATATTCTTTCGGTCTTTGATATTCATCCTCTTTTTGACGGCTATAAATCGTTATCAAGAAAACTGTGATCACAGGATAATTGGTGGCGTATTCAACTAACTTGTTTTTATCAAAGCAGAACGAGATGATTTATCAGCTTTGTGACTGTAGAAGATAGTAACTTTTTGACGACACGGTAGTCTGATTTTAGAATGTATAGAATTGAAATTTATGGAGAACGAATGTATGGCTCAACTTATGGTTCGAATTAGCAAGTTCCCAGTGTACCCGTCCGCCAATACTGACTGGGAAGAATTTGTGATGAAATTTCATTGAGCACACTTCTGTAACTTATTTGCTTCTGAAGACTGTACTGCAACTTCTAACTCGAGGAGACGGGAGATACCGTATGAGCGTTCTAAGCTTCACGCTTTCCTAGCAGCGCCATTCTTCCTGTCTCTAGGTGACTTTCAGTAAAATTTATTCATTTTACTAGGATGTCAAGGACTTCTTATTGTCGTCGAATGACCTGAGGGATTGCTTATGTGTAAATAGTGAATATCATTAATACTTTCGTGACGACATAACAAAGTCAATCCAACCCGATTAGCTTCTGGTATTCCCGGACTTGGACAAACTTGGATTATGCACATGCAACAACTTAATACTGAGTGTAATGTACCCACTACACCAAGTTCAAACAGTTACATGAATACAGTATAAGTAAACGTATTATGTATTCCTTGCTCTTTCTTTCCCTTGAGCTCGTTCTAACTTTCATGGTTCACGATGTTCCACATTTTCTGGGACCTAACTCCAGTGATCTTCAGCGACTTGAAATTAAGTAAGGGTTCAATGACACTCTGATTTACTTTTTCAGTCTTAAGACTTATATCTTTTTTGTTTATTTAATAATTGAGCAAATGAGAAATTACAAGTTCCACATTGATGACGATTAGTGATGTTGAGGACACTTCTCAAAGTACAAGTATTGCTGATGGCACTACTTCAACAAAGCTAGCGACTCGTCAATTGATCATAATAATTATTCTACTTAATAATATTCTCATTTCAAAATATGATGCTAAACCACATAAGGACACAGTATAATCGACTGAATTTTTCTATGGATGACGGCAACAATTTAACACATAAGAAACAAGATACTATGGAAGCAGCTATAGAGCGAACACAACAATACGAACTAAACTGAGGATATAGAAAGATTAACTCAACACTCTGAGATCAACCGATCTCAGGCAATCAATTCCGCAACACTACTATGAGTGCCCCTCGACAGGGTTTAAACAGAATATCCAATAATAAGAAATAAGCGAATACAACTCTAGGCTACTCGAACGCAACTATCAAGAACTACTAAATAGGAGCTCTGATGTTACTTGGAAAATCTGATTGCACAGCTTCAACATTGGACTAACAATCATTTAACGAATGAAAACAATTCCTAGACTAACAAATAGCACAGAGGTTGTACTTAACCCTTAGAACTGGTGTAGCTTGCGACCGTAGAGCAGAAAGGATGAGAGCTAAATCCCGCTGCGATTGATCAGCAGGGTGTTTTTAAAGTAGCTATGTTGCTGAAGCAACATCGCCTGAGTGCGCCTGTACTAAGAGCTCGCTTTGTTTCGTGGCACTCCCAAGTGGGCTTGTCCTAAGATCATATGACGTTGATGAAAAAACCCAACACACATTTGACCTGTGATGGGATTTCTATACTCATGCGCTATGCTATGTGCTATGCGCACATGTTATGTTGGCAGCTAGCTAATGCAAGGAGTTGGTGGTGGAGCGCGGCAAGGCCGGGCTGCCCCAGACCAGATAACTCGCTCGGTGCGACATCCGGGCAGCATATACCTCGGTGATACGAGGTGTTAAAAGAAGTTTTCTTGTGGGTACTTCTCTTGATGTCACTATTTTTTCTCACAGAGAGAGTTATGACATCTAACTCCTTTGTTACAACTAAGAGGCTTGGTACTCGACTTCTTTCGTTCAGAAGTGGTACCGATATCCTTCGTCAAGAATATAGTTAGGACAATATTAACCCTTGCCCTGGTTGTCACTTAGGGGCTTTGATAATACTTGAACGAAGTAAAGACCGTCTCGTCCTGAATAGAGTTAGAAGCACTCTTCCCAGTCTTGGTGGTAAGCAGGTACCTTGGTCAACATGACCAAGTAAGTACAACCTCTGCAGCTGCTGGTTACTTACAGCTAATTACAGATAGTTAGCTCCACCTCATAAATGCAAACAGTTTTCATATTATTTCGGCTTGTTAAGCTGGGCTTCGTTGTTGATTACGTCAGCGGAAGGAGCGGGTATAACGTCATTGTCCTAACCGGGCTCGTTCGCTGTTCTGCCGACATACAAGAATGCGATGACAGCGTGTCTCAGCTCATTTTCCTACACCTTAGAAGGTAATCTTCTCTACGCTGGGAGCATGCAGATATCCTTTTGCACTAATACACAAGTATTAACACAGTATTACAATACACAATACAATAGGAACCTATTGTTCTAAAGGTGATGTTACAATTATAATAATATTGAACTCGCTGTACTAATTCGTTCAATACGAGGGGCCCACTGGCTCGAAAGTTATCTCTGACTCCACAAGTCCTAACTCGTGTTTTCATAGCACGTATTGTTCTGCTGAATATTATTGTTGTTCAGCAGGCTTCATTCAGTTTAACTTAATTGTACATTAAGCAATGACTAATAAGGATCTCAAGCTAAATAAAACACACACTGAAATTCTCTTTCGAACATGCTAGAGCATGTTAGCTTAATTTGTTCTTTTATAATATGGGCTCAGACCAGAAATGAAAAGGTGTTTCAGAACAGAGCTGAAAAACTATAGTTACTTTTGACATAGTACAGAAGCAAATAAGAGATAGATTATTTTTAGAGAAATTACTATCCACTGAGCTAAAATCCTAAGTGGATTCACATCCTAGTATATGCCAGAATAATCATTGTATTGGCACTAATAAATAAATGATAGAAAGAGCTTAGTTGTAGAATAAGGATGAGAGTAGGGATGTAATACAATGAATACACAGTGATAGCGAAGTGGTACAGACACATGGATAACATCATTCTGCATCGGAAAAGAAGTAAATAAACATAGTTTTACGTGCTGGTCTCTGGTGGCTTCTTATTGAAATTCATTTTGTTTCATTTGCAGTATTCAGCTTCTATTAATTGTTAATCAGTTCTTGCCGGCTGAAGGCCATGCGAGCACATTATCATATAAATATCATTTCATATCATGACACGCCATGGTATATTACAATTGTTTCATTCAGATTAAAAGCTTTTTCATCGATGAAAGAAGTTGAAGTGGGTAAAAAATAGGCTATCTACAGCAGAATTCTTGTGTTCTTTACTCTTCATCTTAGTTCTACCGTACCTTGAAGAATGTCTCAGCCTGTGCTCCATTGATCAGTTTCTCAATTTGGGCGAGAGCTCAGAGCAGCTGAAGTTTGGATGCCGCAGTAGAGGGCGAGTCAGGATGTATGGGAGTGCTAAGAGAAGCTGTTGATATCTTTATTGTTTTGCATAGAAATGGGTCCATCATACTTTTGCCATCATCTGCGATGTAGCCCATTGCTCGCCTATCAGTTTTTTGCTGCAGGTGACAGATGGCTTCGCTCCACAGCCTCTAACGCTGCCTTATAGTTTCCTATCTCTTTACTTCAAATACGACGAAAACTAGACATATAAACGAATGAGCAGATCACTTAGCCAAAATGCAGGTTAATGTTAATTTGATTTATTTCAAGCGTACTTAGTAGCTAAAGCTGGAAGTTATATGCCTTCGAATCACTGTTTGCCAATGAACGCTGTTCTTGTTAAACTGACCCACTGAGCAGCTCAGGGCAAAGCTAGCGGATGGTATATTTCAGTGAAGAAGATATAATTTCTATTCTACACAATGAAAATAATTTCGAAACTAGAACGCTTCGTGGCGTAAGACCATCACCTGCAGTGAGAGCAAATTTCATCGCCATTTTTTATGGCCAGCTAATCCTAGTTTTTTGGCATGGGTCATAGCAATGGCAACCTACCAAACTCTCTGCAGAAAAATATGAACATTGCTCAACTACTTCGATCACCTATTGGGTGGACTGACAAATATACATATATGCACACACACTTAAATCTTTTAGGAAAACATTATCTCCTCTCTCACTTCGTTTTTGGGTAATAACACTGTGGTTGCCTCTATGTCTGCTGCCTTGATATATTGCTCTAGTTCTGGATACGCAGTGATGTTAGCAGTTATTTGGTTAGGAGTCAACAGATCAGGAGTTTGGTAAATTTATGTCAGATTCTACCTAATTATAAAAATTAGTGGTGCAATACTGATCACTATCTTATGTCTACTGTCCATCCGACAATGAAAGTCTTCCTTTAAAATTCCTTTGATTAAACGTCCTAAAAATCAGTTGTTACCACCATTCGAGTTTCAGGCCTAGATACAAATTATTTCAGTAATGGTCTATATAAACAGAAAAATGCAATAAATTCTACTTTGTTGGAAGCTAGAGTGCCTGTCCCGTAACAGATGACGGCGACAACACGGAAGGATGGCCACCATGTCCAACCAAACGCGCGTTTTTCTTCTTGTCACTGTGGTGCAAAAAATGCTGATACATAAAATGCAAAAACATGTTACCGGTAGTGTTTGTGTTGTGGCAGTTTGCTTTATCTCTTATTCATTTCAGCAATTAGTTCAATATGTTGATGGTCATTTTGTAGTGGAGTGTTATCTGTCTTCTGTATATGCTGTTCATTGCATTAGAAAGTATAGCTTGCTTCCAGAGATTAGTCTCGAGAGGAAAAACCCCCCAAGAAAAAGTTCCGGTAGGAAAAAAGCCCCGCCTGTTCCTTGAAATTATACATAGAGCTAAATTCAGCTATGTATTTGAAATTTAAAATATTCAAGTTAAGTAAATCAGGTTTTGCTAAGCTACATTTTATAGAGCATTTGTATGTGCAAACGGGGGTTGCAAAAATCCTTACAATGTTAGGTGAGGTGAGGTTAAGTTAGATTAGAGCTATTCAGGTAAAGTTAGGTCAGAAGATGTCAGACTTAGTGAGGTTCGATTAGCATCATGTAGAATAGGCCAGACATGGTTTGGTTTGGGTTGGTTTGGTTAAGCTGGTTTAGGCTTGGTAAGTTTGGTACGGTGTGATTTAATAATATTACTATAAGTTTCTTCACATTACAAGTAAAGCTAATGAATATACATAAGGAGATAGGCAGGGTCTTTTCTAGGTGTTCAATTTTTTTTAGCCGTGAGGGGACAGGGGCTTTTGATCTTTTTTCATACCAGGGCTTTTTCCTACATGCCTATGCACAGCTACCACATCAATGACTACCTTTGAAGGTAAAAGATTTCACTTGCCATACTTTGGATCTCAACCCGAGTCCTTAAAAGTGAATTAACCAAACTATTGGAGAGATTCTCACCGACAGTTCCATTGGGATATACCAAACACCGTGTAACAATGATTTTTCATCTAGCGCTGCGACCCTGTGTGTTTGGTCCTTCACTGTCATATAGTGTACAAGTATGTCAGTGACTACCGCCAATTGTTGGGCATGGGCAGAACTCGGCAGCACCTTGACATTACCAAAGCATAAGACTAGGGTGTTATGTACCGCACAGGGCATCATTAGTTCCACCTTGCGATTCATCCATCCCATCCAAATAAATAGATGTTTTCTGGTGGAGGCAACACATACGATGCAAAATATACAATGTTGAAGGTAGCCATTCTTGTTTTCTTGATATCTCCGAGTAATTAGATGTCGGTTAGGTCTTAGTAAACTGATTTTTGCTCTCCATTGAAAATCCTCCTCTGATATGAAATGTATACTACACAAGCCCTTCTGGAGTTCTTTAAATTCATAGAAGTTGCGCAAAGTGTACACATTAGTTGTTAAACGTTTCAGGATTGGATTGAGGAATTTGGCAATTGAGTAAGATTTGATATTATATGCAGCTAAAATTGGTCGTAAAGAGTTCCCTTGTGCACCCTGCTGTCAAAAATGACGATAATTATTTATTATTGGACGTTTTAGTCGTTTTCTTGCTCGCAGTCCAAGGTTTCCTGCAAAATAGGGATCATGTTTGTGGGTTTGATCTTCCATGGCCGACATACTATCCGGACGTGCATGGTCGGGATGTCGACTTCATCCTGCGAGGAATGCTTTCTGAGAACCTCGCGGTCAATTTAATAGAAATGCCCTCAAGACTTTTCTTACCAGATGTAACCTCCATCATAAACTGTGATGAATCCATTACGATAAATGCTATAGTCAACTACGGCTCTGTCCGTTTCTATGTGAATTACATATGCTATATGTAAAATTAATAATGATAATATTCTCTTTACTACTTTATAATATATAAAATGAGACAAATACCGCGCCCTAGCGGCGCACTAGCTTGTAGCTAAACACAGGAATAGTTCGGTGCAATATAGGCAGTGTGCCACTGATGCGCTAGTAAAAGTTTCTACTACTACTACTATTCCATGGACGAACGATAGTTGTGCCAACATGAGTTCGAGGGGAGCAAAAATTTCCTCCTGCAAGGGAAGCCGCGATATCAGTTTGGATAATCTCGATAGTCGAGCGGCAGCAATGACATATAGTTCAGTCATATTTACCGGAAATGCTCAGTGCTCATTGTATGCTTGATACCAGCGGATAGTTGAATCTGTAGGATCGAAATTTGGCTGCAGTGTGAATTGAAGATATTTTGGCCTCTGCTGAGCGTCAAATTTAAATTGCCATTATATATTTAGCAAAGAAAAGCATTAGCAAAATAGGTTATGCACGATAGGAACTAGAACTCTTACCAAGATTGAGCCTCTTAAACTGCTATGTTTAATAAAGCTGAAAATATGCAAAAACAAAAGTTTATGCACGACGATGTCAAAATCTCATCTCAAAAATACTATCATTCATTTGCCACGCTCAAAAGAGCGAGCGTCAGAAAATGGTAGTTTTATTTTTGAGGGTATATTCCAGAAACCAGATTTGCCATCCTTATTCAGGGCTGAAATTTTATGGTATCGAAACTTGTTCAGTGGATGAACTTTCTCCCACTTTGTGCCTGAGAAAGAGACCGAATGAGTAAGTGTGTGAGCAAGATTATAACCAACAACTGTGCAATTCTATATAGTGAATAACAAAAAGCGACGTGTATTTACCTGTTTATTTCTGTTTTGCTTTTCTTAGGCCACTTTGGAGACTACAGCCATTCTATCAAGTTCTGATGTAAACTAAAAGGCAAAAATTAGTCCAGGTTGCAGATGGTGGCAAAAGCATAGGGTTACTTCAAACCTGAATGAACTTCTTGGTTTGCCTACGTTAAAATTGATCCACTGATGCACCCTGCCTTTTGCTTTCTTCTCTCCCAAGCCTTCATTGTATCAGTTATTTTTTCCAACCTGATTCCAATTGCTGTCAAGACAACTTGCTTTTTTGCTTAGCTAATACTTCCAAGTTATTTGCTATCGTCGCCTACCCATGATACCCGAATTTAGTTAAGACTATGAGTGACGCTTGACTGTCTGCTAAAGCAGTGGATTCTTCTGTATGTCGGTGCAGCACTGGAAGGGTTTCACTCTTTAACTAAAAGCGCTCATCTCCTATGCTCCGTCAAGTTGGCTGTTGTTGTGGTAGCTAAAGTATGGCAGTGGAAAAATATCGGCATGAATTCTTCGCCATCATTTTTCTCAGCCAGTTTCTCTTGTAGCTAGAGCATTCTGAGTGTATACATACGTTCGCCAAGCCCGCGAAGGCAATAAAAAATTATAAATAATCATAAAATTATGATTTCCTTCTATGAGCAAACTCTAATCATTTGTACCCTTTGATGGTTATAACATATTGTGTAATTTTGTTGAAGAACATTCTGACAAACATTAGTCAACCACGCAAACTCGTCATCTCTTTAAACATTACTAACAATTTCTCTAAATTTCATAATCCATTCAAAGTTTCCTGGGTTACTTTACTACCAAGCATACAGTCAAACGCAGAGACAAACGAACCGATTGGATGTCCGTCACAAATATTTTATCATTTAATCTTTTTATGTTCCTAACAATTCATGCAAATTTGTAAGAATCTATCCATAACGTTTTGAGTTATGGTATTCAGAAAATAGGCAGCCAAACAAACAAACTGATGAACGAATGTTTACCAAAAGTTGATCATCTGTTCCCCCCGACGTACATAACAATCCCTGTGAATTTCGTTAGGATCCATCAGTAATATTTTTAGGTATTGTAGTGTTAGACAGTCGGACAAAGAGTTGAACAGAAAGACCAACAAACAAATCGACAGACAAACTTGCCGAAAACACAACCTCCATTGCGGAGGTAGTGATAGTATTTTATAGAATAATATAACGGTGTATTTCGATCAATTTACGGCACATGGTCACTGCTATGCTATTCATAAAAACGTGTTGTATCGTTTGCAGTATGTGCGGCGATCTTTACAACCGTAAACATTTTTGAAACGATGTGCTTTACCAGAAGTGTGACAGATGAAATCCTTTCATGGCTAAGGTAATGGTAGGGGATATTTTTAAGCCTCTAGATTTTGCCTCCGTGGTTGTTCATGTCGGCCTAGCCAAAAAGCAAGACAGGCACGTCACAGAATGAAACTGGTGCCACACTCCATATTAAATACATTCTAAATTGGACGTTTGTGGTGAACCACAAGCAAAATATTACATTTACTCTGTTTAACCTTCTAATTGATGATCGAAATGTTGAGTGAGACGATGTGAGGTTGACCGAATGTGTGAGAATTTTCTGACGGAGCCTCGTCTGTATCACCACAAAGTTCCGTTAGGTCAGAGTGTGTTGCAATAGATACGGCATAAAACTGACTATTGCATAATGTAATTATAAGACGATTAGACTTTTCTATTTTTGGCTTCTATTTGAAAATGAAGCACTCTGGAAGTTCAGATGTCTGCACGTTTCCCATTGTTGACGCCTGCTCCTGTGTGTTGCAGAGCCCATATCGATTGGATTTTCGTGTCTCGCCACGTCGAGTGTACGCGGCGTGCAGAACTGCAGAGCCCATCTGTCCAGCACCCGGATGTGTTTGGTGAAGCAAGAATTTCCCATTGGGGCTAGCATTGCGTCAGGAATGCCGTCCCCTGGAGGAGCAGTATCTTTTTGTACTGCTGCCAATAGATCTGCCAGCCAGCCATGCACGTCTGTTGGGAGCTCCAACACTGGAATGAGTTACAAACGTGAGAGCGATGGCTCGGTTGTATCTGATCATGACGGCTTACCGTCCAAAGGAGCGATGGCCAGCGTTTCTGGCGC
>LQNS02277812.1:7087375-7111348 GCA_001587735.2 Parhyale hawaiensis
CCTATAAATTTCATGAAGATCCATTCATTATTTTTTGAGTTATTGTGCTAACAAGCATAAAATTAAAAACAGTGACAAACGAACGAACAAACGGACCATTACCAAAATTTGGTAATCTACTCTTTGTCATATGCCTAACAACTCATGTTAATTTCATGAAAACCCATTCATAACTTTTTGAGTTATGGCATCGAGAAAAATGATGCAGACAAACAAACAAACAAATGGATGGACATATCTTCACCAAAAGGTAATCATCTGTTCCTCCTAATACACCTAACAATCCCTGTAAATTCCATCCAAATCGGTTCATAACTTTTTGAGTTATCCTGGTAACAGACAGACAGACAAAGAGACAGACAGACAAACACGACGAAACCATAACCTCCTTGGCGGATGTAATTATTCAAAATGTCTACCGTGAACATTGATACAAACGCGACATCTCCGTCCGAGGGAGTTGCGTACGTTGGCATAGATTTCATGGATCTCAGCAACATCTCCAGCAGCAACTGCAATTCGGGTGACAAGATCTTTTTCCGACTCGATAGGTGTTTCATGAAAAAAAATCTGTTCATATGCCCTCACAAATACAAATCTAGCGGAGACAGATCAAGTGATCTTGATGGCCAGGACAGAGCACACCATTACGACCTATCCATTTGGAAATTGAAGGCCGAGAACGCGTCTCACATTCAGTGCATAATGTGCTGGAGCTCATCGCGTGGAAAATAAAGTCTTCAAGAATACCCAATGGCCATCGACCAATAAATCCGGAAGTACTTCTTGAAGAAAGACTCTGTAAACATTCCCAGTGAAACGCTCTGGTAAAATGCATGGGCCAATGATTTGATTGCGAAAAATATTTGCCCAAACATTGACAGTGTAGCGAAGCTGGGGGCGATGTTGATGGATGACTTGGGGGTTTTCTGCTGCCACACAGGAAAATTATGAACGGTAAAAACTCCATCACGGGTGAAGGTAGCTTCATCCGTGAATAACGGAAGTTCTGCAAAATGGGGATCTTCTAACTCCTGACTCAGAAACCACGGCGCGAATCGTTTACGAGGATCATAATCAGTGGAAAGTAGACCCTGGACTCTGAAAGTAATACGGATGGTAATTGTTCCGGCTCAATACACGCCATACTGCAGTATGATCTTGAATTCCCATAAATTTCCTAAGTCAAATATCTCAAAAATAAGCGTTTTTCGAATTTTTTTATTGATGAAAAAGTTTATTTTGATATTTCTACCAGTAGCCGAAGTTAGCACCAAAAATTTTCCAACACTTTGTAAATGAGATGATGTAAAGTATACACTGTATTTGAGAAATGGTGTTCAGAGATAGGAATTTTTTTAAATACACCAACGTGAAGTTTATTTTTAAGAGTTATTAGGAGAATTATCTCGTCGGCAGTATCAAGAGACGATCGAAGATCAGTAATACGTAGAGCTTCGAGGAACCTAAAGCGTAAGGTATCTTGAGCGTATTCGACAATAGCTGTACCTTCTATTAATTCTGGTTGGACGTCTCCCATGGTGAATTAAGATATGAATATACTGTAGATGCTCTTTCATAACAAGTATAAGAGGAAAAAATTATTTTCGGCCAAGTTGAAAGAAAACGAATGTAAAGCTTGTAACGCTGCAGTACTGCTTAATGAAACATGCATTTGTGAGGGACTACAACCTATAATATTAGTAACCCATGCACTAGGGTTCTTTCACGTAGGATCAAAATGCAGAAAGCAGCAAGTCAGGAAAGGAGAGTAATAACAAAAAAATCCATTATCAGTCCATTTGTGAAAAAGAAGCAAAGTGGACACGAAGAAAAGACATCCCTGAGTATTTCCTCCGGCTATGGCAACCTACATATGTATAGGCTCCCCATAACACGGGAAGGATGAACCTAACTATCCTAGTCCAATGGCTTACACCTTATGGCCTATCTTATGCCTCCTGAGGGGACGTCACGTACTCAGAAACTTCAAGTGCACCTTCTAACCTTGGTTTAGAGACTTAATATAACACAAAAGTGAAAAGAAGTACAATAGGGACGGGAAAGACACCGGTTATCCATCCATCAAACCATAAGTGAAGTAGATTTCACGAGAAGAAATTGAGAGCTACGTTGCATCGTCTGACCATACACTGAGAGAAATTCAATTTTGACATCTCTATATGCATTATCGGGTTGTTTCAATTCCGAGACATGAAAGTCATCTTGAATGTGCAAGGTGCATCATCACGACACACTATAACTAACTCTAGAATAATGATTACGAGGCACTGTATTACAGTATCTCCCATGCAGTAAATAGCATACCATACACATAACGAGATGCTTATTGTGTTTTAACTGTAGAATACTGGAGATTTGTTAGTGAAGATACAGGTAAGCCACCCATGTAAGCATCCAAGAATTAAATTCAACCGGCGATGGATTATTCATTCCTCTCCCCCGCAGCAAACATTACTCTTCTTGTCTTTTCACACTAGCAAAATTTTAAAGCTAAGGCAAGAGGACTACTTCGTTACATGCACCTAATGGAAGATAATGAATTATGATTATAGTAAAGTTAGGTAAAGCGTGTCATGATGATGCATGTAGGGTTCTTATGACACAATTTACAAATTGCTGATGATCTTCGTTGTTCCGGTCGAAGGACAAACGGATAATAATGAACCTAGATGCATGAAAAATCAGCATAATGTTTTTTAAATGAAGAAGAGAAATTTTTGTCTACAATGGCGACGTGCGAGTTAGTGTGAAACCATAAGACGCTTCATGCATATAACAAGTATACGGAGTTCTTTACGTTTGTCAAACAATATCTGTCTGTCCGCAGTATCGGTTTTGATGACACTCGTCACTACGTCTGAGACATCAATATGCATCCAATTTTTTTCCGATGAAACACCTATGTGCATCCAAACCTTTTTGGTATAAGAATCCGCTATTGTTTAATTTTACCAACATAATTCTTTCGAGGGTCAAATTTTCGCATAGCTGCTGGCCATACCAGATTATATTCCTTCCTTGAACCTCTTTACCAACAGTGTAAACTGTGATACGAAGGAAGAGAGAAAGGACATAAAGAATGTGAAAAGACGTGGAAGACACGCACGAAGGTGTTCGCACATAGAATCAGTGTGCATAACAACAATCCGAAAAGATAAGGACTAACAGAGGTAACCATCACCAGTAGGTGTAGAAAACAGGATGCAACCAAACTGGGTAAGAAAGCAAGACGTTTCGACAACTTAACTAAGGCTAAGATGACCTACAGGGTTCTCCTGTGGTTAATAATCTGAATAACATCAGATAGGCAAACTCAACTATCCTCACCTATTGGCCCATAGCGCAACGGATGCTCATTGAGGGGTTGCCTGTTCCAGAATAGAGGAACAATATCCACAAATATACTGTATAAGTTGATTAGTTAGTACCTGCATAAAAAGTCTTTGGTCTTTGTTAGGACTTAATATCACAGACTGAATTTTTGACTAGAGTCCTAAATGATGGAAACAAGCAAATATAGAAAACACACTAATTCTTTCATCAGTTGCCCCTTAAAGTTAGTTCCAGCCAACAGTCTCACCTGCTCATCAGGCGCCCACACAAGGGGCTCGTCCTTCACAGATATGCAGTTATCATCAGTCAGTTCCTGCTTCTCAACACCAGCTGCTGCAGACGCGGGAGGAGCGTAACTGGTGCTGTTACCTGGAATTTTGATTACCGAGATATTTTACTACAGATCATTAAATTCATGCATACCCAACCTTTTTAAATACTATGCATTATGCTATAGAAACAAGGAGAGAAAAAAGTTGAAAATAGATTTGTCTCTCACTTTCTTGTAACTGTTGTATAAAACGGCTAGATGCCAAATGATATTGCTTGGATGGCCCCAACGATCATTTGACTCTAGATGAACAACGGAGACAAGTCTAAGATACTGATTTGTATTTAGAGCTATATACTAGAGGTGCCATTTATTGGAAAATAAGTACAGAATCACTAAGGAAGGCATGCAGCTAAGAAACTACCTCTTCCTTAAAAATTAGCAAAAAATTGTAAAACATACATTAGTACATATTTTCTTTGCATATTGTAGCTTAGGTTCTTTTGACATGGTCCATGTGGAATACATCACTGTATTTGTGTTATTTTAAACATGAGTCTTTCTTTCCTACATATATGGCTGTAGATGAAGCCATTTCTGTCAAAATATACCGTTTAAACCCATTCAAGTAGCAGCTACATTAAAAGTGGACCATAAAAGTGAACACTAGTAAACCGACATCATGCTTAAAAGAATCTACGGAGGGAAGTATGAGAATAACAGTTTATCGAGACGCAACTTTTTCAACCACTGCGAAAACTATCGCTTTTATGGCACCTCGACTAGTGGAATTTGCAATTGTTTGACTTTCAAGCAGTAAACACAAAAAACGTAGATAAGAGCACTTAAGACGCAACATAAGCTCTTGTCACAAGCATGATGCTATAAGCTAGAACTGCAGCATCATACACATAAATCTTGAGTGAATTACTATTTCATGTGACGTAGAGCACATAAGCCTTGATTGCATCCCCCAAGTTAGGTTAAATATAACACTACAACTGCCATGCAAGACATAAGGACACCTTGTGTCACTCTACATAGTCGCAGCTTACATAAAAAAAACAGTCCTAAACTCGAGTTACAATGAGCCCATCAAGAGCCATAGCAAATCATGCATAAGGTAAAAACTATTGAATTGCACACTTACCATCAGCCTCGAAGCTTTTATTCCTTTCTTCCTTGCAGTATCCATGATAATCATGTACAGATCCTACTTCGTCAGACACTGATAATTTGTTCAAACGACCAGAACCCTGTCCGAGCGTTACAGGCCTCGTAGCGGAGTAATCTATAGTAACGCCGTAAGTTGTCTCCAACACAGACAACTGAGGCAACATCACAGAGCACTGCTTCAACCGCACTGGCGATGCAGCATCACTAACATTGGGTGTGCCCTGCTCCATGCTTAGCAATCTACAAAAATGTAGCACCGATACGAAACAAACTCGGCTCAATAATTCAGTTAGCGGTACCTCTTTTTATTAGACCATGTTGAAAAACGTGACTGTAAACACAGAGAAACATTACGTTAGCTAGCATTATCAAATTTTCGAGTTTATTATTTTGAGCCATATAAGCAATCGTACCACTACAATAGCGATATAATAGACGAAGAAATAAGAGATATAGAGTATATTGACAGAAAGGTGGAATCCATGCAGGAGGAAGTTAATGAACCGGATAAAAGCTCGTGGAACGGGAAATTGGAAAAAAGAGTTAGAACAAAAGTATGCATTATCTGTAGGAGTACATAAGTGGAAGGAAGTAAAGAGGGCACGAAGGAAAGAAATCCCATAGCCTGGCTAAGGTGACCTTTAGGACCGCTTTGGGGACGCTACTCCCATAACATATCATGAGCAAGCCCAACATAACCCTAAAGCATATGGCTTCCCCGAATGGAGTTTTCCCGTTTTTAACTAAATAATCGTAGTTTGGACTTGAATGGTCGATACTTCAATGCACAGCTTCATTTCTAATAAAGACGAAGAGCTCTTCATTTATGAGAGAATAAAATTAAATGATGAATGATAGAAACAGTTTGATAAACTAAGTATTCCACGGCACCGGACCAACTTGGTGGTGTGCATAAGTATTCAAAGACATTGGAAGAGCAGACAGAACAGTAAGATATTATTGAAGGCAAGCATGTGCAAATGTAGTTGAAAAAATATGAGCCGTAGCTTCCATTGGAAAGTTGGTGAGAAGCCAGTTGTAAACAAGTTTCTACCAAACATCAGCAAGTATATCTAATGGCAAGAGGGGGAGGCATTGCCATAATTTCCTACGCAAGCAGTAAGTCGGGAAGAATAGGTACAGGAACAACAGGTAATTTACCAAGGGTGTGTCGCAATCAGCATTTCTGGGTTACCTGTG
Source organism: Parhyale hawaiensis (assembly GCA_001587735.2). Classification (NCBI taxonomy): domain Eukaryota; kingdom Metazoa; phylum Arthropoda; class Malacostraca; order Amphipoda; family Hyalidae; genus Parhyale; species Parhyale hawaiensis. The sequence goes on from LQNS02277812.1 coordinate 7,093,380, forward strand.
CTACACAGGAAACCCAGCCAGTCGCAACCCATATCGCAATCATAGCTCTAATGACGACTGCGACACGGGTTAAAGTGATGTAGCTCACCGAGCACAAACGTCTACTTTGAAAAAATGAGCACTAAATTAATTCAAATCCTCGACAAATGAACTCCGTACACCAGAATATCTATAGTAGATCACTTGTTTAGAACTTATATTGACAAAATTTCAATTAAAAAGGAATTTCATCGGTGGATGTCGCTCTCATAACCACTTTCCGGATTACGGTAACTTTTTCTTCAGGTTATGGTAGCCAAGTTTTGGCGTGATAGCGACACACCCTAGCACTCATAAGGCGCCGGGGGAGCGTGCAAAACATCCCCAACAAAACTGAAGTTTTGTCAACTGCGGCTTAAATGCTGCCAAGAAATAATTCTATAGAGCACTAAGCAATAATTCGAGATCTGGTTGCCTTGCCACACTTGATAACACACTATAAGCAGATAATCGTGCCGCTGCTATATCAGTCTAATCTTGAATTTTTATGTTGAGTCAAACTTTGGTTGTTGTTGTTGGGTAGCCTCTCAGAGGGTAGAGCCCAAGCGCCACTTTTTTTGAGAGGACGGAGGAAACAGGTCGAGGGGTTTAAATTTAAACGAAATCTCGCCTCGATATTTGGTAAGAAGGACAGTCCAAACTTGATCTACGATCGTAAAATGCTTACGGAGCGGAATGAAATCATCCATCGTGCAACACAGTAGACAAGAGATTATAGCGCTCACACCGTCCGTGATCCGGCAAGTGGATCGCGATCAGAGATGACCAATATTCTACATTACGATTTCAACGGGCACGTTAAAAATGCTTCAAATGCAATGGGCAATAATAGCAGAATGCAGTTGTACATCTTATATTTCAGTAGCTTGAAACAGCACATAGTAAACAAAGACATGAAGCAAAGAAGATATGGCAACATACAACTATAGGTACCGTTATAAGAACACGGGAGAGTAAGACAGATACAAAAACACACGCAACGGTTACGGTGCAGACATAGCTCGCTATAGCATGCCTGTAATACCGGCTCATGGCCTTGCATGGACGACATCAAGTCAGTTCACTCCTGCCATTTATATTGTAATGAGTAGCTTAGGTTTAGTGTCCACAGCAAAGGATGACATCAAGTCAGTTCACTCCTGCCCAATAATATTGTAACGTGTAGCTTAGATTTAATTTCCACAGCGAAGTTCACTTCTTTCTAATCATATTGTAATGAGTAGCTCAGGTTTAGTTTCCACAGCAAAGGATGACATCAAGTCAGTTCACTCCTGCCAATTATATTGTCATGAGTAGCTTAGGTTTAGTTTCCACAGCAAAGGTGTTCTATCTCGCAGAGGGAGAAAATAGGGGCATACAGCATGTCGACGGGAACGTGGAACCCATGCACGAAGGTGCTTCCCCACTGAATCAACGCGTATGGGAACAGCAAGTCGGGAAAGAAAAGTAAGAACAGACAAAAATACCACCATCAGTAGGAGCATGGAAGTGGAAGGAAGCAAAGTGACACGAAAGACAGACATACTGAAGGGCTAACTAATGGCTAAAGAAACTAACACAATCCTCCTGGGTCACTCCTGCCAAACACTCGAGGCTGGCAGAACACTGACGTCAGTGAATGCATCTTCTGACGGGAATTACGAAATGATACATTAGTAATGGTTAGGAAGTTTAAGCCACCGTTTTCAAGCAGAAAGAAATCACAGAAGAAGGAGCAAGGAACATACATTATGAAAAGAGAAATGGGGATCCCATGCACGAAGGTGTTCCCACACAGGATCTACCGCATGGGAACATTAAGTCGGGAAAGAAGAGGAAAAACAGCATAAAGCACGAGCCAGTAGGAGTATGAAATCGGGAAGGAAGCAAAGTGGGCACGAAAAGAGACGTTTCAAAGGCCTAGCTATTGTTGAGGTAACCTACAGAGGCCACCTGGGGTTGCCTGGCCCCACAGCATAGGATGGATGAACCTAAACTAACCGTACCCTATGGCCTATTCTATGCCCCTAAGGGGGAAGTGATACATTGGATTCAGCACGCAAGGCTCCCTCATTATTTGTCCAACGTTAATAGCTAAGAAAAGTATGACAGAAGCTGCCTCACTGGCCGTTGCGGCACCGGACGTTTTAATCCAAGGGAAAGTCTTAGTACTCGACAGTACGCGGTTAGCGTTTCCGTCACTAACAGTCCGCTGATTACTACTGACCTAACAGTAGGGTGGGGGAGGGGTGCAGTTGTCATACGAGTTGTTTGTAGAAATAAACTCATTTGAAGCTTCAAGAGCATACATCTGCAACACAAACCAGAGCATGTGCTGCAGATATTGGTCAACTGGTCCCAAAGAGGCAAGTGCAGCTGCAACCGACTACGGGTCATCAAGAGCGATGACGCCATTTTGACGGATGGTTCAATGACCCGCCCTCTCCTCTCTGAGAAAGATAAGTGCCCCACGGCCGCTTTGCACGCCCACCACTGCCAATTCAGCACACCTAGATCAGCAGAGTTCACATGGCTCGGTTGGCCTCGAACATGCGATACAAGAGACGTGAGTTCAGAAGGTAAGCGCGCTGCAACCGGAGGTATACAGTTGCAACTACTGTATACACTGCCGCCACTATTTGCAAGTGACAAACGAATACTAGCTGTTGTACTCTCGACAAAAGACGTACACTCTGTGGAAAGAGATTTGGAGAATATCTGCCAAAAGTCAGTCAAAAATGCCATGACTTTTAATGAAATGATATTCAAGCTGCTTCGATATACGTAGAAAAAACCTGACACTCTTTGAGTACATATCACATCCCAATAGTGACCGGTATAGAATTGGAAGAAAGGCAGTTCAGGAAACTTTCATTCTACGATGTAAGATGATGATACCTCAGATGAACGTACAGCTCGGGTTATCGCAGTGGGAAAAAATGAAGTGGATGAGTTTTTCTTTGTATAAACTGCCTCGTCACGCGGAGTAGAAGTGATGCTCACTTCATGGAAGTGATTAATACTGCCTAGGATAGAGTATTGTTTTCCACCTTGGACGCCGAATACGAGAAAATTTCAACAACTTGAGGCTATTCCAAGATCGTTTGCTTACAAATTGCTGGGCATGCAAGAGTATAACTATCACAAGCAACTTGGTGGTCTCCAGTTGTATGTAATACACTGCCAATTTGAAAGCTTCACAATGTATATTTCGAAGATCTGGAACATGTCACTGTGAATGTGAATGAACGAGTTCTTGCTTGTGACTCAGAAGGACTATGTAGTATAGTATGCATTCTAAAGAGAGATGGTGGCAACCCGTGTGGACCAAAATATAAAATTAGCGTTACTGCGCGGGGAGGCAGACTGCTTAACAAAATGCTGTGGCATATTCGAAATGTTGCTGACATGAAAGAGACTCCGACAATTTGCTAGGTTTTTATTTCAAAAGAATACCAGACTGACCAGCGGCAAGAGCTGTGACTCAACGAAAAATAAACTGAACAGACGAGCGACAGGATACCGGTCTCATCTAAGGTACCAACAGGATGGTACCGTGCTTGGCCCACTACCTATTGGACATAATTTACATCCATGATCCTGATTTCATCATCAATATTAAATCAGTAAATTTGTAGATGATATTTAACTAACTATTACATCATAGTGCAGTGTCAGACGACGATGGAATCAAGTGCCATTATGACCCAGACCTCATCAATGGGCCGTAATGTGCCAGATGAATTGCAATGTTGACAAATGTTCAGTAATGCACATTGGACCAAAGAACGCCATAGCCCAATTGGAAATGAACGGGAGAGAACTGACAGCCGTCACCTAACAACGTGACCTGGGAATAACTATCACAAACTCACAACACTGTCAGCAAGTTAACAAGAGTGAAAAAATGACGGAGTACTGGGATTCATTAGCAGGAATTTTCAGTACGAATTAATCCAAGGACACAATCATTCCTTTGTACTAAATGCTAGTGCCCACGCATTTAGAATTTTCTGCTCAATTCTAATCGCCATATCAGTGCAACGATACGCATCGATAAATGGAATGAATCCCCGCAGAGTAATAAAATTAATTCTGCAGCAGCGAAACATGCCACACACGTGTCGCCTACGAGAAGTCGAATTCATATCTCTAAAGCAAAGACGATTCAAGAGGCAACGAATACATATTTTTATATACTTGAAGGGCTTCAACTGCGCCTACAATGATAGTTCATAGCAGGGAAATCGGAAACCTCCTCCGAAACAAAATAAAGATCGAAGAACTATGCTCAGCCAACAGTTTTTCCCGTACTTCCTCGCGAATATTTGAAATGGATTCCACTCCGAAGTCGACAGTACAGAGACAATCAACGTGTTTAAAAATCGTCTGACTAACATTGTTAGCAACATCCTCTACAGGGTCATTCCACTGTTAAAGTCATAACGTTCGGAGTAACTTTTATTGTACACTTTGACCTAGACATCTATAAGTAATGCAGTTAGAATGAAATGATTTTTACCATAACAGTACCAATTCCTAGTGTTGCTAATAAAACTATCCCCAGCATTCTGCATTTGTTGTTGTGCTAGTAATTGATTGTTGAATGCAGCGTTACGGTCGTAACACGAACGCAACCTGGACTTTCACCTAGTGGCGTACATGTGCCAAACTCTGAAAGTACAGCGAATTTTCCAAATCTGTTAACATGGCGTTATAGGTGAATATTCAAGCTTGCATCCAATGCATAGGTTTCTCAAGACTTTATTCCGGTTAAGCCCTGGAGAATAGAAAGTCGTCGTTACGGTCGTAACATTCCGATTTTCTGATAAAGATAAGGCACATTAATAGAAACAATCGATCTCTAGGCACTTACGTAATTTCATAAAACATCATAGTCATAGATTATAATTCACGGCTGCATCGCTGCTTCGGTTTTCTCTGCCTCAAGTGGATAGCTCTGTGATTTCCTAAACAGTTTTTTATTTTCAACTTGAGTCTAGGTGTTTCTTGCTGGCTCTGCAGTGGAAATGGCAAGTGAACAACAGCCGCGGACTTGCTCGATAATGGAGCTGTTATCAATTCTGCCGATATTGAAATACCACCTGAATCCCTTTCGCGTTCACAAATGGATCATTTCTTTCTACAGTAGCGCATCGTGTGCAATGCAAACATAGCAAATAATTGCTCATTAAATGTAATGTTTAGTATCTTTTCTAAGGTTAAAAATTGATGCTATTTACGATGGTAACATCACTTCTTGCCTACAATGATTTTTTTGAGAGTTACGACCATGCCCTTGGTATTGTGCACGATTTGGCTTTGTTGGCAGGATGCCTAGCAAAATGCTGACTTTTTTTCAGCTTTTACTGCCACATATTGCTTTAACAGATAGCTATATGCATTGATATCGTAACTACATGTAACAATAAAATAGCCGTTTTCCAAAGATCGATAGTAACAGTGAGACAATGAAAAAATAAAAATGCACATGATTTGCCTCATTGGCAGCCAAATGCTCAATTTCATTTTTCCAATTTTTACTGCCACATATTATTTTGGTAGCTATATGTACCGTAACTACATGCAACACTGACCTTACAATAAAATAGCCGTTTCTCAAAGATCGATAGTAAAAGTGTGACAACCAATTTAAAAGAAAATTTGGACAGAATTTGCTGCAACCGACGCTACCAATACGTTTAACTATGAGGGAGATGATTTTCGGGTTGTGTCAGTTGGAGATAATGTTGCAGAACGGAGACCAAAAGGTTCCTCTTCTGGAGAGGTGCAGCTCTGCTAGATTATTATAACATATTTTGTTTAACCTCCGTAGCTGAAAACTCAGGCGTTTCAACAGAGAAACTACTTGTGCAGTATTAAAATACCGCATATTGGGTAGGCGTGGCGGCCACGTGCGCTACTACGAGCAGGGAAACAAGGCGCAAAGTATAGTAGGAGACACTCAAGTGGTCGGCCCCTTTTGTGTCCTTCCACACGAGAGACTAGAGATGTCCCGCGTATCAGGTCGGCTATCGCGATCGACAGCCAAACTCACGGGACAGATAAAAGAATGTACAGAACCTACCTAACTTTACAAAACTAACCTCGTCAGCAGGAACTGCGGCAAGCTGCAACTTCTCCTGCGGATAAGGCACTCGGGAACCTTGGGTGGGTGATGCCCAAATACATTGAGGCAGGGATAGATCCCGCCAGAATATACCCCTGAGGGCGGAAGCTTTGCTAGAAGCACTAATTAATAAGCGGTCGTAATTTTCGGAAAGAGTTACAACCGTAACGCCCAAAACCGTTACGACTGTAATGCAATTTATGGAAAACAGGCATTGAGAGAGGGTGCATAGGTACCCCCATGAGGCCTAATGATAGATATGAAGTTATAGCTGCTCGAAATATGCACTTGCTTTTGTAAACAAAAACCATATTTCCGTTACGGTCGTTACATACGATATGAACATTTTCAATTATGAGACATCAATGTGGGCTTTGAAGTTCCATGAACATGGTAATTACATAGCACAATGATTGCATATAAATACGTAAAATTGGGTGCTTGCTCAGAAGCCTTTGGCTTAATGTGGCAGGGTTATGAAAAGTTAACTAATTCGAATTACACATATTTACCAAAATGCGTCATGTTTCACAAGCTATTGAAAAAATGGTTTGATATTTTTGAAATTTATCTTCAGATTATTAAAGTAAAGGTCTTTAGTTTTGGTTTATATAGAAGCTTCCTTTCATGAATTTTCGATTTTTAGCCTCAGGTTGACATCACCGTAGAATGACCCTACAAGCATAAACTGCTTCCTCCAGGAGCCACAAACTGTTAACGGTTAAAGCTTCAGAGACCACTCTAAGCCATGATCTATCCTCCCCCAACTACACGAACGTCTCTGAGTACAGTCTGCTGCAACTAATCGCGTACGTACAAACACCTCCTACATTTGGCATAGTTTTTATCACCTACGACCGAAGTGAGAGAGGTGATATTTTCATTCAAGATTGAAGTGGCTATATATATATACACACACTCGTCTATTCACCCAATAAGTGATCGAAAGAGTTGAGCAATGTTGATAATTTTTTGTAATGAGTTTAGTAGGTTGGCCTAGATATGATGAAATTATAAAATAAATAATTTATTTCATCAACAAGGGGAGAAATCTTGTTCTTAATACTAGTATTAGTATAGTAGAACATAGAGAGCAACTAGACAGTGTTTTGCAGATTGCATGGGGCAGGGCCTAGGACATTAAAACTTCTAGACAGGAGCCAGTCAAATCAATCGTTCAAAAGCAGGTGTTCCCAACATAGGTGCTCGCAGCCCCTGAGGGAGCGAGACAAGCTTTCAAGAGGTGAAAACACGTAGATTATTTCCACGTAATTCCCAATTTAACTCGAATTTGTGGAGCAAATTGATACAATTTAAGTTCTTATCATCATAAAGGTTAGAGATTTTGTATGGGTGCGGGCACACAGCAATTACTAGAATAATTTCAAAAGAAGCAAAAACGAAAAGAGCAACACCGTATAGCATGAATACCATACAAAATTAATTGTTTTCGCAAATTTTCAACTTCAAATTTCAAGACGAGAAAGTCGTGCACCGCAGTTTTGGTTAGAGAAGCTCATCACGTGTCCAACACAGTTTCTGGAGAGTTGAATTTTTTCCAAAGTAAAGCCTAACGTGAGGATGAACAAACATGAAACACAAGATATACTGTATGTACATAAGCATATTTCGCTACCCTATGCAAAAGATTGGGGTCCAGTTGCTATATAAAGCAAGATGTCAACAAATAACTTTACTGACCTTGTATGACGTAAATGTAGACAGTAATTTTTGCTGAATCCTAATTAAAAAGCCTTACCAGAATCAAAGAACAAGCAAAGAAAGAAGAAAAGAAATAGAGGAAAGCATCTTCAGAAGTATGAAAATACTTCTGTGTAAAATTAATTAATCAAACCCAAGGGCCTATACTCAACTTAATCTCTTGGAGGGGATTGTGCCTGCAGCGTAAGGCAGTAGAGTTAGGAGAAAGAAGGTCCAATTAGAGCTTCAGGCATTGCAAGAGAAAGGATGGCGACATCTAGCCTATGCCGAATAGCCCTGGCCTGTGCTGCCTCCCCGCCTCCGCCTCTTATTAGGAGGTCGAGCGCGCGGAGGAGAAGCTCCAGACTCGGATGGCGCGTAGGTCGGATACTCATACGATGGGTCGTCGTAGTCGCAGTCTTCCTCACTGTGGTCTTCGCCGCTTGGTTGCTCCTTGTGTGTCAGTGACAGCAAGTGTTTCTCCAGGCCCTGCACAGCCAAATGATCCTGTACTAGCTGGTAAAGCCATGGTTGCACTAGCTAAAGGTTATTTCATCACACAACTGGTAGGTGACGCCACAGCCAGTCTGGGGAGTTGACTCATACGGCGTCGGGAATATATTGACAACTGATTGGCTTTGACGTCGCTTATTCGGTTGTCATTTGATGAAATTACTTTATGTCGGGTCAGTAGGAGTAAAGTAAGGTGAAGAGTTCGCAACTGAGTTGCGAACTACACTGGTTTAGGCATTGCTAGGACAGCATTTGGTGGGAAAAAATACCAGTGACATGCAGTGTACTAAAGAAAATGGAGAAGCATCATCAATGAAATTAGCAAGCATAACAATAGAGGATACAATGGATATTGTCATTAACAATGACACTAGCAATATTGAAATAAAAAGAAACAGTTAAAGAGGTCTAGTAGTAGTAGTAGTTGATTCAAGCCTCTTTACCCACAGTTTGCACTTTGATCCAATTCGACAAAAAGAAGGAATGTAGAATATCGAGAAGGACGTGGAACCCAAGTATGGAAGCTCAAAACGGTACTCTCAATTACACAGCGTGTAGAAGCACAACTCAATCAACCCAATGACTCATACTGTGCCCCACAAGAGGCTCAAAGGCTTTCTCACATCAACTAAAAGGAGTGATTCAAGCAGTGAGCTTGATTATTATTGTTAGCTATACTCAGAAGTTCAAGACTCTTTTTCAACAACAAAGGTAATATCACAGAGGAAGAAAGAAGGGACACATAATATGTCGAGAGACAGGTGAAACCATGCATGAGGGTCTTCCAACACAGGCTCAACAGTCATGGGAACAGCAAGTTAGGGAAAAAAGAGGAAGAACACAACAATGCATCATCAGTAGGAGTGTGAATATGAAAGAAAGCACAAGGGCAAGAAAGACAGACGTGCCGAAGGCCTACATATTACCTAAGGTAACCTACATATTCCCCCTGGGGTCACTGCTCCTCATATCATAGGATGGGCGACCCTAATAAACTAACCTAATCCTATAGCCTATGACCCATCCTATGCCCCCTGAGGGAATGAGCACAATCAAACTACCGTGTGGCAACACCGCAAATGAACAGAGTTGTATTAAGTGCCTCAATATTGGTCAAAAGCTGACCGGATGCGCTGCTACTGGCAGGACAGTGCGGAAGCCTTTCTAATGAGACAAGAGATAGAAAGACATAGGGTCCTTTTCTCTCCCCCGCTTATGACAAGGAGAAGCCTATGGACTAAGTCTTCCGCCAATGGTTGCACATCTCTTGATTTAGCAAGGGAAGTATGTAATAAAGACCTGCCAAGCTTTATGTAGGTTGTTCAAAAACTTCGGCAAGAATGCACCAAAAATTGAGAGATACTGTCGCTACATTTACTGATCCACACACTCCAACATCCTCTCGTCTAAGATTTATGAATTTCTGCAGTAGTATCATCCATTCGACACAGAATTCAGAGTACTGTAATTAATAGTAGGCATAAGTACTATTCACTCCTGCTTCATCTCTTTGGTGAGGCCTTGTTCCCCAAAAAAATGTATCCCAAAAAGTTTTTCCAAACACTTGGCTAATGCTCAAACGACACACGGAGCAAGGTCAGGAATGTGAGGTGGATAGTCACTCAGTGACAGCTAGCTTTCCGCCATAATTGAATTATACACTTGCAGGGATGAATCCTTGTAGAGAACAGGATCTTGCCAGAGGGATCAATACTGGACTACGAGGTAGCCATACCTGCTTGTGAACACTCTGAGTGACTTGTCACGTAGATGTCACGTCTCTAGAAGCGCATAAACCTTGCAGGAGGGTATATTCAAAAATTGTAAGGATCAATAAATGAGTATCTCTATTAATTGTGAGGGTAACCTTGTCACTAAAACTTTTGGAACTCTTTAAGGGTTTACATAAAACTCACACTTGCAGGCATTTGAACATTGACCCGCCAAGTTGCCAACACAACATCCAATGTGATTGACTCATGATTTAAAATTTTCAAGTATGTAACTGTCTCCAAGAATAAATTTCTTAAAAAATAATACCTTGAGCTCCCTGCTCCAACTCTTGACTTCAACAAGCATGGAGTCCACTTCACACGCAGCCTCAACATTCGTTCCATGGTGAATATACTTCAAGAGCAGCACGCGCTTTTCTCCCGGAGTAAGTTGGCTTCTGTCCAGCATATTTTGGTTCGAGGCAAGAAACTTTCTCCAAGAGTCATGCAAGTTGGACAGTTTTTCAGGCATATTAACGTTAGCAGCATCAAGCAGCGCGTCAACAGACCTGATAGTTGACTTGACACGAGCCCGCTCCTGCTGCTGGGAGGAACGGTTCTCTTCCTCACTAGCTTTCCACTCCTCCTGGCCGCACAGATCGTCAAGCAGGCGTGAAGCGTGGCCAGGATGGTTCAGGAACATGCAGCGCCTGCAGGCTTCTACATTGCATTCAGTGCACCAGAAGTCAATCTGCCGCTTGTGTGTAGGGCATTTACCGGCCCCCAGGTTAGCGTGGCGGGTGTCAGGGTGCGACTCATCAGCAGGGATGCAAATATAGTTAATGGAGAACTGATCAACAGGCCCAGACACTGGGGCCCGGCATGTAGCACACAACTTGCCTTCCGAGGCCAAAACCTGAACAATGCATCGCTCGCAGAAGGTATGGCCACAGCCAAGCATGCGGGGCTTCTTATCCTCCGAGTTGAAATCCTCATCACATATCTCACATGACAATACAGTGGCCATAGTCAACACTGGTTAAGTACTTTATCTGGACAGGAGGTTGAAGTGAACACTTTTAAATAAGCCAGGCAAGTATCTGTGGAAAATAATATACCTTACTGAAATGAAGTTACATTATGGTAGAGCAACATTAATCTAAAAATTACCAATTATATAAATAAACATAGTAGGATTGAAAACAGGCATGTAAAGTTTAGAAAAAGTTCAGTAAAACCCTGTCTCCGTGGCTCTACTGTCTAACATTTACGACTCTAGTCAAATGAAATTTTGAACATTTTTATAACATAATTCAGTATAAAAACTGCATGAATTTTCTTGATTGCCTAATGCAATTATCTTCACAGTTTAGGGTTACTCTGACCCAGGCTTCTAAAGTCAGGATAGTTGAAGGCAAATTCTGACTCCAACTCCTGGTCATTCAATTTTTGGAACTCGAGACTCCTAGACTTGAGTTAATTTTACGAGACCGGCCCTGACTCAGACTACTTAATAGCATTAGGAGTTTTCCCATTATGATTAATTTTGACCAACTACTCTTCACGAACATATATTAGATAGCTACCTATATTGAGCTAAGAAAGTATTTCCAACAATATGTTGCATCATTATTATCATTTTGCAAATCAAGTTTTCAAGTATTTATAATTCAGTGTTATCATCCACAACAACTGTTTATTCAGGGTAAGAACTTAATACCACTAATATAGGCAATCATTAAGAACCAGGGAATGTTCTCTTTGTATTTACTATGAAATCCTGCTTTATCTGCACCATGTTGTATTTGCAATAGTTTTTAAAATACAGTATATATATATATTCCTAGCATCAAGTGATGCTCCTTGAACCAAGTAGGTACTTGCTGTCAATGGTAAACCCATGGATTAGGTAAATATTGATATTCGAAACATATTCTAGCATTCTCACTATTCAAATATGCACGCACTTGCATACCTGCATAAGTTTTGCATATCGATATGCATGCATATAAGCACGGAGGCCCAAGTCACAACCCTAATCATGAGTATCATCACAGTTTAAACAGAAGGTAGAAATTACAACCTGGAAGATCAATCGAAGTACAAATTAGAACTGCAATCTGCACCAACCACTTAATTTGTACATTTCAAGTGATTCAGCAGCAATAGGCCTACATATTCATATGGTTCAAAACTTTTCCATCAGTGAAACATTGACAGAAGAATGACCCAGTGACAACCGCCCTACCTAGCAAATTCATGGGTCTGCATGTTGTTGCTCTGTGGGGCCAAAAGCTATCCTAGCTCGAGGACCTGGTGTCCACTAGGCCTGCTAGAACAGGAATGGGAGGGCAATTCTGAGTTTCACAAAATTGTGCAGTCAACTGTTTTTCCTACGTTTACAATTTAAAAAATATAAAGTTGATGCATTGCAAAACTGGTTACCTCGGCCAAGATTATGTTCTTTTGTGTTTGTCGGCTGTCTCTTTCTTTGTTTGCTTATCTGTTAAAAAGATAACTGAAAAAGTTACAGACAGATTTCTTTAAAAAATTTGCATTGAGTGTTAGGCATATTAACAGTAGCAGAAAATCAAATTTTGATAAAGATTCGGTCATACGTTTGTTTGTTTGCTTATTTTTCAAGTACAATAACTCAGTAGGCTATGAAGGATTTGTAGGGAATTTACATGAGTTGTTAGGTACCGAATATCATGAACAATGAACGAGTAAATTTTTCGGATTATATGTTTGTTTTTCGCAGTTTCATTTAATGCCTATTAGCAAAATAACTTGGAAAGTTATGAACTAAATCTTCATGAAATTTACAGGGCTTGATAGTAAAGCGAAAGATATCGACACCCTAAAATTATATATATATATATATTTTTTTTTGCGCTCAAATAAAGCACTTACTACATATGTAAGAAACACACACACAAATCATTACAATCATGCGAGGCTGGGAAGGCAGTCTAGAGATGAATGAGAAAGAAACGGGTTCGGGGTAGGCTGCTGGCTCAGGACGGTTGCTGGCAAGGACGGCGGACTGACTAAGTGCCGGGAAGCACTCTCGTCGTTCGCGACGATTTTGTGTGTGAGTATCGCTGTGCCTGCGTTCAAGTAACGTTTCTTGCTGCGTCACCAATACAATAAGTGCTAACCTCACATAATCTGTGATACAGCGAGCAGCACAGCTCACGACATTGAACGCCGCCAGCACGCACAGCGATACGCATACACAGAATCGTCGCGAACAAGAGCGTTGCAGGGAAAGCGGCGTTGCCATATATTCATTTTTGGAGAAGATTGGGGGTATTTGCTGTGTTGCCAAACAGCGCTGTCTGCTGCCAAGGAGATAGAATGCCGAGCAATCCTTTCTCAGATCGCCGTGCTGCAGCAGTTTCTGCTGCTGCCCGCACTGCTGTCGAAAGAGTGGAACAAGGAGTTGTTTGTGTGGATGACCGTGAGGATGTGGAATCTTCGAAGATAACCGGACTACAATTTGGCTGGAAGTGCTGTCAACTGTAAGAGAGAAGAGAGAGAGAGAGCGCTGTGTCCTGGAGCTATCTTGTGCAGTGTCAGAACTGTCGCATCCAGCTGATGGTTACTCATGTGACGGCAACTGTGAGATGAGCCTGCTGCCAGCTCGAGCGGAGGCAGGAGTGTATGTATGCTGTACTGAATGTGGAGAAAAGCAATTGCCATTGGTGTCCGATGAAGAACGAAAACTCGATGGCATTGCTAGTGGTTTTGAGCCGAGCATCGTCAAGCTCGTTTACAATTAATATTATTATAGTGGATTGGGTTACTAGCGCCGCAGGCATCACGCTCGCCTCGCGCCAAAAATACAAGATAGTTTTCAATTCACTTGTAAACGGGCTTAGCTAAGTTGGCTTGAAAGAAAATTGCTCAACCTGGAACTTGAGTCGATTAAGTCACGCAAGTACCAACCTTATGTAAAATTCCTCTACAAACAAGCAAGGGATATGCAGGAGCAGCGTCTTCCTGAGCTTCAGTCCGGTACGAGAGCTGCCCTGTTGTCATCCGGTGTCTCATAGCGTTCTGACGGGGCCTGGGGTGCCTTACAGTTACGCCGGGACCTGAATGACAAGACGACATGGCTCTCATTTTGGAGAAGAGTACGTCGTAGATGTTACTCTCGGCTGTGTGCTGGATTTCCAGGTTTTGTGTAACCATTGCCAGGAGTGTGACAAGCGTGAGAAGTCAATGTCACCAGAGGAGACAAACACGGAATGTTCGATGAACTTAGATGTTAAGAGTGGCACGATGGAGGTGGGGCTGCTACTCTGATGTGGGAACACTGGGAGGCACGTGGCTTTAGATACACCTGCTACAGCAGTGATAAAATAGTGCGACCTTCAACGCACTTTGTGCCCTCAGCAAGGATCAGGTCCATATGCGACACCTTCTGTCGTAAAGGAGGAGTGTGTGGATCACGTGTCCAAGAGGATGGGGACCCGACATTGATGTGGCTGAGTTGGAAGCTGTCCAATAAGGTGATTCCATGTGGGTTCAAAAACTTTACGGTCGCCAATGAGTCTTGGATAGTTGTCAATACCATCGTCGGGCGCAATCCTGTTTGCACGAAAGGCGCGGCGGAGATGCTTGTAAAGCATAGCGTTGGAGTAATCCGTGACACGATCGCCAAGGGATGTTCTGGCCGTGATTGTGGTCGCTCTATTTTGACGATCAAAAATATGGCAGAGAAGATGATTAAAGCACCTCAGCGGTGGCTTAGCTACCGCGATACTGATGAAAGTCCCACTGGAGAGAGTTTAGAGGATGCCATTTGGGCTTATTATTAGCCGCACCATTTGGGCATTCGCCATCAATGAGACCTGACCTGAACCCCATCGAAAATCTATGGCGAGAATTGAGAGTCAAAATCAATTCTCGAGCTCCAAACAACCTCCAGGAATTGGCACGGGTTGGCATTGAAGAATGGGGCAATATTCCACCTGAAACTTCAATCATCAAACCTGAGGAAAGGCTACTGAACGTCATCACGATAAAAGGTCATGCTACCTAGTTCTTTTTTATATTGTATGCTACGATTCATCAACTGTATTTATATAATTTCGCATGAATGTTTTCTGAAAATTTTGTTTTTCACTGTAACATTCGCTTTATCCGGTAAAAACCTTAGCCCTGCACAAACAATAGTTTTTGAGTAATTCAAGAAAATATTGAAGAGTAAAGGGCGTACGAATAATTTTGTAGTCACCTGTGCATCAGCAGGCACAGCACCGGACTCAATATGGATCTCCGAGGAAAGCAAGCCAACTCCTTTTCAATGCTCACCACTCAATCTCAATCCACATACACACACGTCTGGTGTGGCCAGTCAGGAAACCATTAGACTGCATATCGCAGTCCACAGAGGCAAGAGAGTACCACAGTGCTTCGCTGCAATAATTATTAAACGTCCAATTAAAGCGTCATTTTGTGGTCACTTTCGTGATCAAAACCACAGTTATCATGATCTTCATGATCACTGAAAATACAAGAACGGTCAACGATTTTGTAAACAAACCAGGGACGCCATGTGTGTTTTTGAAAAATCTATTTCAATCGTATTGACATGGAAAATAGTGGGGAATGAATTTCTCAAAATTCTAATTTATTTTGCAGTCAATGCTTAAGTGAACTTTAGCATTTTAAAGGTTTTGAACATGCACAGTAATAAATCTAACAAATCAATAAGTCTAGAAGTTAATGTTTCTGAACAATCATTAAAGAATTAAATCATTTATCCTTAAATATAGGAAAACTCATAAACTTGCATTTCAAATTTTGAATTTTTGTGTATCTAATGGCTGGAATCACTTTTGATCGTGCATAATCAGCAAACAGGAAAAATCAAGGCGCGACCCATTTCCCCACTGATAACGGTTGATGGCTATCAGAAGAATGTCAAACGGTGGTGACCAAAACGCACGGATCAGCCCAATCATCCAAACGGTGGTCTCAAAAAGATGCCTCAATATGTTGTGAAATTAACTTATAACATATGAAATGTGTAACCGCAATATGACACAAGTGCTTGTAGGCGGGCTCTGACTTGCCCTTCACAGTGACATCCCATAGCAGAGATGCATTACGCACTCCTGCAGCCGCAGTCGCTTCATTATTATTATTATTAAAACTTCACGCCTGAGCTCCCACGGACGGGTAATACAACCCAAATGAAGCATCTTGCAACACCGGGAAGCCCAAAACGCTGCTAAAGGAAATCCAGCAAAAAACCATTCACAGCTGACTAAAACGTATGGAAAGCCAATACGACCAAAGGCCGATGCCGGCAACAAATTCCAAACCTTAGCCGACCAGGGCACGAAACAGACAGAACTGATTAGTTCGACATCTGACAGCATCCAAAGTGAAGGAGTGCGCTCCGCACGCACCGCGAGTCGCTCTCAAAAAACCTTGAGGGCAGGGAGAGAAGAAAACAACCAATGCCTCTCATTATTGTACACCTTATAAAACATGCATAGCTCTGCTACTCTTCTCCTGTTGGACAGATTCACTAGATCATTATCAACGCACAGCCTGCTGGCTGAACTAACAAGTCGATCCAACAGACGCAAGTGAGAGTCAGCAGCTCAAGCCCAGACTGGTGAGCAATACTCCCACACAGGCAGTAAAAACGCATAAAATATCTGTGGGCAGCCTATCACCAAACACGGAATTCACCTTACGCAGTAGCCTAATCTTAGTGGAAAAAGTAAGCTTCTCATCAAAGACAACACCAAGAATTTCCAAGGAGCTAGACTCCTGAAGCAAAGTGTCATCAATCTCCAGTAGGGCATGCTGCGGTACAAGTGTCCGAGACCGATTGATAGTCATCGACTTGGTTTTACTGGCATTCAGCTTCATACTCTACGCCGAGAACAATGCACTAATGCGCGACAAAGGTCCTTGGTTAGACTGCGAGGTGAGAGGACGTGCTGTGTCCTGAGACGCTCCGCCTGTATCGCATAAAGTCGAGACGCTCCGTCGTAAATGCTGTAAGTGAAGTGATGTGATAAACAATAGGCCTAACTGGCTTTGTGAGATGGCTGTGCTAATCGCCAAAGTGACTGAAGAAACGGATATTAGCAAAGAAACTCCGTTCCGTGATATTTATGTGGTAAACTCAGTGTTGCACTTTCTAACAGATAGAGTGCAAGAAGCAACAAGAGATGTTATTGAAGACAAACTCGTCAGTGTTGCGCTGGACAAACTAAAGGCAGCGTATCACGTTTTTGTCAAGATCGCAGGCAGCATTCAGCGTGACGACGTTAAAAACTTCCTGAAAACCCTCCCCAAAAAACCAAAAAACAAGAAAACATGTTCTACAGCTCTGTATGAACTAGTTTAAGTAGTCCGTACAGATGAATTACCGAAGTTCTTGTCAGACACGTCGGTCCTAGGGCAGTGTGAGTCAGCGGTGCAGCAAGAGATGCTGCAGCTCTTACGCAGCATGGCAGAAGCGTCATGAGAGTCAAATGCCAGTGACGAAAAATCAGTGACACAATGGCAGCAGGCCAATGCACGAAGTGAGAACATGGAAAAACAACTACAGGAGATGAGAGCGCAATTGCAGCGAATGGACGCTGAGCTCAAGCAAGTGAACAGCGCGACACGTAACCTGGGAGTGAAACTGCAACACTGCGCCACTCCTCACCATCCTAAATTTGACTTCGCTCCTGGTTCTCCTCCTACACTGCGACAACAGCAGCAATGTTGTACACGGTCTCCGCTTGCGGGTGCACCGAGTGAACAAACTACAGACAGTAAAACCGACGATAGAAAAAATGTTCCCTCCCCCCCACCTCCACAAGGTTCTCATGCAACCCCTGGAGCAGTACCTCCAGAAGTGCCACAAAACTCTA
>LQNS02277812.1:7144074-7158427 GCA_001587735.2 Parhyale hawaiensis
CGTAACCAAAAAACTCTTAGTTTCCCTGTGTCACCAGAACCAGAGAAATATAGCGGGACAACAGACCTAAAGGCAACCACAGTTATTTCCAAATAATTTTCATTGTTTAGAACAGAAATATAATAATGTTCACTGGCATATTATACGACGTGCTAGCTTTGCTCTGAGCTTCTTA
Source organism: Parhyale hawaiensis (assembly GCA_001587735.2). Lineage (NCBI taxonomy): Eukaryota > Metazoa > Arthropoda > Malacostraca > Amphipoda > Hyalidae > Parhyale > Parhyale hawaiensis. The sequence continues at coordinate 7,144,250 of LQNS02277812.1, forward strand.
GTTGGTCAGTTTAAAAACAAGCGTTAATTAGCAAGCAGTGATTTGAAGGCATATAACCCTCAGCTTTAGCTACTAATCACGCTTTAAATAAAGACAAATGAGCATTTGGGCTTAGTGATCGGCTCATTCGTATCTCCATCTAGTTTTTGTTGCGCTTAAAAAAAAGAGAATTGAAAATATAGGCCAGCATTAGAGGATGTGGACAGAGGCCATCTGTCATCCGCAGTTGAAAATTGACAGGCTAGCGATGGACCACATCGCAGATGATGGCAAAAGTACAAACGATTCATTTCTATGCAAAGCAATAGAGATATCAACAGCTTCTCTTAGCACTCCCATACATCCTGACTCTCCCTCTACTGCGACATCCAAACTTCAGCTGCTCTGAGCTCTCGCGCAAATTGAGTAACTAATCAATGGAGCAGAGGCTGGGACTTTCTTCAGGGTACAGTAGAGCTAAGATGAAGAGTGACGAACACACGAATTAACAGTTTTTATCTAATACGAGTTCATCCTTTGAACAAAAGCTTTTCATCTGAACAAAACAATTGGAAGATGACGTGACGTATCAATGATATACAACAATAATTACATGATAAGAAGTCCTGGAAATTCTAGTAAAATGAATAAATTTTCCTGCATGCCACCGAGACACAAGATTAGAAGAGTTGCACTGCCAGGAAAGTGAGAAACGAGAACGTTCGTCTCTTTTGTCTCCTCCAGGTGGAAGTTGCAGTGCAGTCTTCAGAAGCAACTAAGTAACAGAAGTGTGCTCAATGAAGTATCATCACAAATTCTTCTCCGTATTTAATGACGGCCGGGTATCCTGCGAACTTGCTAATTTGAGCCAAAAGTCTTGCCATACATCCGCTTTCCATAAATTTCAATTTTGTGGATTCTAGAATCAGACTACCATGTCCTTGGAAAGTGGCTTACTGTTACATGCACGAAGCAGATGAAAAGTCATTCTGTTTTCATCATAAAATTAACTGGAATATGTCACAATTTCATGCCGTGATCATAGTTCTCGAGAACAAGTTATAGCTGTCAGATAGGAGGATGAATATCGAACACTGAGGGATTATCATCAGGGTTGCGCAGTCAGATGGTTCAAGGTCCGACTTCGACTCCTGGCCCTCCAGAATTTCAGACTCCGATTCCTGGCTCTCAACATTTTCTGACTCTGACTTTCAACTCTGACTACTTGGTCCAACAAGTAGATATTTGATGTAAACAATAAACTTGTCAAAATAATTTTTGCTGGTATACACACATATTAAGTTGAAGATGCTAGGAGTCAGGGTTGTGGAGTCAGAATCTCACTTACTCTAGGAGTCGGAGTCGGAATTAAAAGTCCGACTCCAACTCCGAAATCCCATTTATAAACAAATATTGAATTCTAAATTATCAGTCACATGTTTAAAAAAAATTTGTAAATGTCGATATTTTTTTGAACATTTCTCTTGTTTATCATGTATTTTCCTATTCCATATGATGAGGCCACTGAGAAAATGCTGGGGAGAACTTTCGCACCTTGTACATATTGAGAAGGGGGGCAAAGGGGGGGGGGGAAATGATTGATTATGAACAGATTGTTCTAAAATTTGTGCAGTACATGTATTTTTGAAAAATTACATTTTTCTTCTTCCAAAATTTTTGAGTTAGGCCTTAGTTTTTGAGATAATGGAAAATATATATAAATATGCATGGATTTTTTTCCAAGTTTCAAAGGAGTAGAACTCAATGAGTTTTTATGCTACAATAAAAACAATGACAGTTTTGAAATTCTTAAAATATTCGCAACAAAATTACAGAGCTGGACTTGCTATTTTCTATTTCATCCAATTATTTAATATAATATAGGAGAAAAATAAATTTTGAGCTGTGTTAAAAAATTGTGAGGGCAAAAATGGAAAATCCTACTCTATAGTTTCTTTTAAGAATGTTTCAAGGATGACAAAACTGTCATTGTTTTTATTCTAGCATGGAAACTCTGAGTTCGATTCCTTTGTAACCTACAAAAAAATGAATATTTTTATATATTTTCCATTATCTCAAAAACTATGGCCTAACTAAAAACATTTGTCAGAACAAAATGAGTTTCTTTTTCAAAAACACATATACTATGCCAATTTCAGAACAATCGGTTCAAAATTGAATATTTTCTTCTCTCATGCCCCCCTCACATAACGTACCAGGTGCGAAAGTCCTACCCAACATTTTCTTAATGTCATCATATGGAATAGGAAAATACATGGAAGCTATAGCTATAAAAGAGAAATGTATCAAAAATATGGCCACATTTAATTTGACACTGAAAATTCAGAGCTGATTGATGATTTTTTTTTATAAATGGGAATCCGGAGTTGGAGTCGGACTAAAAATTCCTACTCCGACTCCTAGAGCAAGTGGGATTTGACCCCGACTAACCCCTAAATTCTTCCGACTCCGCAACCCTGAATATTATAAACATCTACTAATTTGTAGCATATGATACTGTAAATCAAAAGGGACTGCGCAAAGAATCTAAAAGTTACCAAATAAAATAAACATAGAGCAAGCAGTTCTGAGCAAACAGAGGAAAAGTTAAACAGGTGCTAACAAACTTACCCCCGTCACAGCCAAAACTCACCTGTGGCAGGTTTGGAGTCAGCAGGCATAGATGAGTCAGCCTCCAATTGCCCCACAGCAGCAGGGAAGGCAACAGGCGGGTCCTCTTCAAAGAATTCCTCTTCCTTAACTACCGATTCATCATCAATGGACGATGCCGACCCAGCAGCAGGTTCAGGTTCAGAGCTCGTGTCACCGGTCGGTAACTTGGGGAAAAAAGCACAGTAGGAGTGAGAAAAACTAACACTACATTTACCTTCAACGAGCCCCAAATCTGTGTCACTTACTGTTACTAATGAAAGCGTGTGATCGTACCAGAAAGATGTCTGATTAGGGAACCACAACAGCAGTACAACACCAACATAAACATCTGTAGCATACATCAATATATAATAAAGCAACAAGATTACCTTACAATCTGCAGGGAAAGAGCTTTCTTCTTTTACAACCAGAAGCAGAGGGCTGTCAGCTGGCTCAACTTTTACGACGGGTTGCAGAAGGCTGATAAGTGGTTCCACCTTCACGGTTTCAAAGCCTAGAGAAGGAATATGAATGATGTCAGTCCAGTGAAGCAGGTTAGATTTTATTAATGACATATAAGCTGTAATGAGACTAGAGATAAAGAGAAAAATACAGTGAAAATACCAAAATTAACAGAATATACTGAGAAATTTCATCCAGTGAAAGAAGTGTGATGTTAGTGAGGCACTGAGGGTAGTCACAATATTATTTCTATAGCTACTACACGCCGGCATTAGCACTTTTGATCCCTGACAAGATTAAGGAAATACAATGCATAGTTCATACATTTCTGTAACGCCCCTTTGCAGCCCAAATTGCCAGTACAGCTAAGAACACAACCAACAGACCCTACCCAAGACCAAAACCCAAGGTTGAAAGTGTGCTGCTAACTATCAGGTCATTACCTAACAAAATCATAAAATAGATCACAGAGGTGGGTATCCAAAGTATCTTTAAAGCCCCAAGATTCTCCGGCCCCAAACAGTTCCACACCCCACACAACCCACGTGGAAGAACCTGCTTATCAGCTCTGTCTCACACCTAGGAATCGGTGATTGGGAGCCATTGTGCACCAAGCGTTGATCAGGAAAACGGAGAAAAAATCTTCGCCAAGTTGTCCACATCGCTTCTAAACCTCAGCATCAGTACTATATAATAATTCATGTCGTGTTTTTAATTTATTTATTTATATCTTTCCTGTCACGCTCTATGGAAATAAGATAGGACAAAATTCAGATTTCGAAATGTAAAAAAAAGGGGGGGGTACCTTGCAATCTTTTTCTTCGGCGAAAAAAAAAAGTTGGGTACCTTGCAATCTTTTTCTTCAGTATTAGATAGGGGAAAAATGGGGAAGCCCAAAAGACGGCGGGGGTCTTGGTGAAGTGTTAATTTTTTGCCGTCATTTATATTGACAGTACGGGCACTAGTCCTCTAATATTTGATCAAATCAATAGGTACGTAATAACGCGCTCCTAACAGAGTACAGTTCCAGATTCTCAATCACAGAAACTCATGTCACAGACTTCTCGACTCACTTCATCCAACTCCATTCAACTAAATATAAACATAGGGAATTTTAGTCATGTTGAGCACCTATAATTCTGGGGCAACACTGCACTAACAGCTGTTAAATAATGCACGAAAATATCAGATATAGCTACATACCTCGTATTAATCTTCTGCATCTCTCCAAGGATGAGGGACTCAGGCCATTATTGAGGCAAAATGCCTCATCCAGATCACTCGCAGATAATTTCCACAGCTTCACAACACAGCTATCCATCAGGTCGCGTAAGGGTGATGCAAACACCAAAGTATTTTTTCTCTATGAAGAAATATTAGATGGGACAACCCAAGCATTTACTACACTGCAGTTATACCAATGATGCTGCGACACTCTGCCCTTAATTAATACAACAGCAATAAAAGGTCAGTCCATTGGAAACATTACAGAGAAAGCAGAGACAATATATAATGGCAACCAGGAAATGTAAACTATTTTATCACGTAACAATGAGCATAATCTTCCCATCTCCCTTTCCAACGTCGTCCCCACCCTGCATACCTCAGCTACCCATCAACTCTATAATTATGAACTCGGGGCTAATCTGTGCGGGTCGCTCCTCCTTCCACAGAAACTCCCCAAAGCTGGAGCGTTCAATAGAGCCCTACTCAAATTCACAAGACATGCAGAGGAAACTTTGGACTCGTGGCCTCGCCGCTTTACTTGCTCTGCCTGTCGGGATACCAAACCTTCTGTCACCTGTTTTGTGGCCCCACCCTTCCAAAAGCCCTCACTTATTTGCCCTTCTGATGCACTCCTTCGATATCTCTTTCTTCGGATCCTTCTTTCGATCCTTCGACTAATTCCCCCCTCCTCTCCCGCAACTGGATCTCTCATCTTTAGGGGATAAGAGGCATCCATACATCTTCTTTTTTTTTTTTTGTTCACTTAACTGGTTGCGTTGGGGTTTGTTAACCTAACAGAGTTTCTTCCATTCTTACGTCGCCAGTCAGTCCATCATAACTGGACTGAAATCACTGCTTGCAGTACAACGTACACTTAAGTGCTATCACTGGAGCCAGGATTCTGTGACACGAAAATAGTGGCCGGAGCATGCTAATAGAGCCTGAAAATTTTTGTGCAATGGTTGTGCTATTTGTTGTTAGTTCTTCTGAGGTTAGTAGAAAGAAATTGTTTTCGCTCTAGGTATCCAAGACACCTACAATGACATTGGCTATCTCGCGTCCGATGATATAGGTAGGTTCTCAGTAGAGACCCATATCTTTCTGGCTCCAACAGTTTCTCGATTTGTACTCATGGTGGCATAGTAAGCTTCAACGCGCTTTTTCTTAACGTGGACTCACTCGAAAATTTCTCATTTGCAAATTTCCCCGGGAACGTCTTCACGGACGGATTTTGCAGTTTCCAGAGATGAATGGTGGCGCTCACAAATGCTTTGCAGAGGGCTAATGAGAAATCCAAAGTATTACCGATGAAGATGCGCAGCCACACTATCGTTTCCCTGCCGTACTGAAAAGCCACGCACCACCGCTGTCCTTTGCTCTGCAAGCTGGCAGTGCATCGTAACAAGGTACTCATTGCCGGAACTCACAGTTGTTTTACGCGCCTTGTAAAAAAGGAAGTAACATCTGTTGAAAAGATGTCGTTGCCAACCAATTTCTGTGACCAAAAATTTGAATTTTCACTAATCGATACTCTGATAAAATAGCAGGAATCCGACGCGCAATATTGTTGGTACTAACTAACCGGCTGTTTCGAAAGTACTAGCAATTACGTCTTCAAAAGGAATCCTATCCATCGCACTGTTAATTTAGAAATAGTTCTGAATCTACAAAAAGTATGAGAAATTTGGAAGACACACGGAAGGACAGACAGCAGAGTGATTGCATCTGTCGTTTTAATCCTTGGACCAAAGGGTAAAAAGTAATGCATGGGAACGTCAGAATGAACACAGACTCGGCGAAAGCTATGCATATTAAAAAATCGAAACTTAGCCATGAAAACCAGCAAACTAGCTTAACAGCGCGTAATTTCCTGTTTCTGCGAAATAGAAACAAAGGATTTACACAGTGGCAACACGATCGCCACGTTTTTAAGGCATTTTTGGCGTTATTCATTAGCATGCCACATTTAGGTGGCGACTATGGCGTTTATGACAATGCCACAGGTATTGAGCGTCCTTGGCGTTTACGGCATATATGGCATTGTGCCACAAAATCCAGGCTCTAGTTACTATCGAAGAAGTGAATATGCGTCAAATTAATTAATCACTACATGATCAGCCTGCATATCACACATACATACTAAACATTACATTTGTAGCGGGAAAATCAACACAAGCCTCAGAAACTATCAAAATATAAATATAAGCTACAATCAATAAGCTATTAGCTTTATTAAACTGAAAGGACCACACCGTAGAAGGTATACTGAAGACAGCGTAAAACTTGCGATTCAGGCGAAAGAAATGCAACAACAATTTGCACAGACGCTAAAGTATTAATACACGCAGTAGCAGTTCTGCTGTAGACAGAACACTGCAAAAGCAACAACGATCTGGGGCTTGAATTACCATAGCAACTGAGCACAGCGATGCCAAAAGGGCAAAGGTTTTGCGTCTCTTTATTTCCACCGGCAAAAATTTTAAAATTACCACAAGCAACAAAACAAAGATTATCCATTTAATTTGGCTGTCCGCAATTTATGGATCATTGCTCAAAAAGCAACATATCACAAAAATTATTGTAATTAAGACAAAAAGTGTGAAAACAGATCGTCAATAACGCTAAATGATGATAGACAAAAATGAGTAAGCAACTTTTAGAAAGAGCAAAGACCAAATTTATATCATAAGAATAAATGTTAGCAACTAAAGATAGCACAATTTCTGCAGTACAACTCACTTATTTGATACACTATCCAAACAAGTATTTAGGCTTATAGAAAAAGTAAAGTTCGGAAAATGAACGAGAGCTGTTATTAAACTCACTGATTGATCTGAAAATCTCTTAGTTTTTCCATACAGGTAAATGAAGGAATACTGAACTTGACGGCTGAATTCCTCCATTAACATCTTCACTCTCACAGCAATAGCAAGACTTTGCCTCAGGAACACCGGGGGAGCGCAGGTCCCCTAGCAAAACCTCAAGTTTTGCCTCCTGCGGTAAATCTACACTTCAGTTTTGTGTGTGATACACCTATGTTCCAGCACACCTGCTATAGAGCATGACTACAATATGGTGGGTGATACACCTATGTTCCAGCACACCTGCTGTAGAGCATGACTACAATATGGTGAGTGATACACCTATGTTCCAGCACACCTGCTGTAGAGCACGACTACAATATGGTGGGTGATACACCTATGTTCCAGCACACCTACTGTAGAGCATGACTACAATATGGTGGGTGATACACCTATGTTCCAGCACACCTGCTGTAGAGCATGCTACAATATGGTGAGTGATACACCTATGTTCCAGCACACCTACTGTAGAGCATGACTACAATATGGTGGGTGATACACCTATGTTCCAGCACACCTGCTGTAGAGCATGATTACAATATGGTGGGTGATACACCTATGTTCCAGCACACCTACTGTAGAGCACGACTACAATATTGTGAGTGATACACCTATGTTCCAGCACACCTGCTGAAGAGCAGGACTATAATATGGTGAGAAATACACCTATGTTCCAGCACACCTGCTGAAGAGCAGGACTATAATATGGTGAGAAATACACCTATGTTCCAGCACACCTGCTGTAAAACATGACTACACTATGGTGAGTGATACACCTATGTTCCAGCACACCTGCTGAAGAGCAGGACTATAATATGGTGAGAAATACACCTATGTTCCAGCACACCTGTTGAAGAGCAGGACTATAATATGGTGAGAAATACACCTATGTTCCAGCACACCTGCTGAAGTACATGACTACAATATGAGTGCCACACTTCTGCTCTGTCTCTGACAGAAGAGACGGCACAACTTCCCCAGCTGCTGACGCAGTGACAAAAAAAGCAAGCACACCACTCACATTTTGGCTTCATTATACTACGATCGCTTTTTACTCATTTCTTCCTGTCGCTAACATTATTGGTGTCATCATTCTCTATCCTTTCTCAGCTAACTTATAGGCCATTCAAACTCGGGTATTATTATATTGACGTTCTGAGTAGCCGTTTCCACAGCACAGGAGATCTCATCCACAGAAAGAAAGGGCCCTTAATGTAAATTGGTAAAACATGGAACCCATGAACGGTGTTTCCACACAGGATCAAAGCTCATGGGAACACCGAGATGAGAAAGAAGAAAAAGACAGATTAAAGCATCATCAGTTATTATTATTATATTCCAGTTTAACCACCGTCGCCACAACTCAGGCGATTCAACAGGGAGCTTCCCTTTCATATTATTTGTTTGTAATGGACTTGCAAGTCCCGGGAAGCATCATCAGTACAAGTACGGGTTTGGATGGCAGTCCAAACTCAGATCATTTTGTGGATTATATTAGGAGCAGCTAGCATTCACAATGGGGTAAGAGCAGTGCCAATGGGAGAGGCAAACATGATGATAAAAAGGGCTTTACTGCAGTTTATTCTGCTAACAGCAATGACCTTACCATGGGAAACATTATATTCTCTTATTGATACTAGTATTAGCAACAAGTCTCGGCGGCCAGTCCAGTTTGTAAGATTGTTTACATGTGTTGCAGTGACGACCATTTATTTCAATGTAAGCAACTCTATAGGTACCAATTTTTTCTGTTATCTGGTGAGGGAAAAATCACGAAAATATAAAGCGTTTCTTAACATTAGGTATGTATCGTGCTATGCAAAATACTGATGAAAATTGGAAATGCATTATTTCAACATTTTATGTATTAAGGAAACGGAAGCTCGTGTACTGAAGCAAGTCAATAGATCATGAAAGAATTCAGCAGTTGGCTGACTGGCACAATTTTGTTTACAGCATTATTGAAATTTAAAATTTTGCATTATAATACAAAGCAAAAGGTCTTGGGCGATTACGAAAGAGCTCATCTCTAACGTGAGAGGCATTGGAACAAAGACAGAATTGCCAACGTGAGTCCCCTGCAGAGTTAATACTTGTGAGGTCAACAGGCGCAACAGCAGTGGGAGAGAAGACCATTACCGCAGCTGAGCAGAGAAACTGACAATGCTGTAGAAGCGTTTGCGGTGCGATGTTAGTAGTAGTAGTAGAAATTTTACTAGCGCTTCAGATGCACACTGCCTATATCGCGCCAAACTATTCCTGTGTTTAACCACAGGCTCGTGCGCCGACTAGAGCGCGATTTGAATATCAATGATTTTTGTCTCGGCTTTTCTGCCGGTAGGTCTCAGAGTGGTTAGTGCGCTACTTACAGGAAAAAGGCGCAAGTTGAGCATTTCCAACCCCCGGGCACGGCAGAACGCTTTCGCTCATCTACGCCGCACAGGGGAAGGAAACGAAATACAAGAAGGTACAAGTCTAGCGGGAATAGGTCAGCCACCTCCATCGGCAGCCCACCTCCCGAAACAGAAGGGGAAGTATTAAGAGCCAACCTAACTTTACAAAACTAACCTCGTCAGCAGGAACTGCGGCCAGATGCAGCATCTCCTGCGGAGAAGGCACTCGGAACCCTTGGGTGCGTGAGATGCGATGTTAGCCTATGTGGTGCGGGCCGTGCAACAGAAGTGGTGGGCATTGAGTCGTGTATTGCATGAGGGAGGAAAATTTGTCTTACATTCCCAGTCATCAAGACGCGCTAAATATGAACTAAAAGAGGACATTAAAGACGGAACTATATGGCGTATGCGATTGTAGGCGTGTCGCGGGACGCGGCGGGTAGACACTGCATGTAATAGGGTCGTCCGCTCGTTCCGCTGAACAAAGTTATGACTCTATATTAAGAACGTTGTGACATGCCAAAATAACGGAGATAATATTCAATATTGCACGAGCCTAAGCCTCGCGCCAGTACATCTCCACAGCACAAAATGTGCAGCTGCAGCTAAAGCTGAATTTTGGCCATAAAATCCCGCACTTTCACAACTGCAGAGAGAGGAGCAATCTAAAATAAATTTTGCTCAATAATAGACTTGCCGCCCAGTTTTCCAGCGCACCAACCATTTCTGTACAAAATGTGGAGACAATTCAAGTCTCCAGGTCGGGTCTCATTAGCAACACACCCAGTGCCACAACTTCGGCTGCTGCTCTACAGTTCCAACTAAAGACCGGCTAATGGCCAAATATTTATTTATATAAATGAGAGACAGGCTGCAACATTGACAGTGAATGTTAGCAATCATGGAGGCTCGACCAATTCTTATAGTTAAAATCACTCAGGTAAAACGTACAGCATTCACACAGGCGCTTAGGCTTTCAAAAAATGAAATCAGAAGGAAATAAAATAGACAATATGTATGAAACTCAGAGACCAGCGTATAAATTTTTGTTTCTTTAGAGATAGCGCTCCGAAGGACGCAAAACATGGCAAGTGAAATCCTCCTTTCATTAACTACCCATCCACGCTCCCAAATTACTTACGGGAATTTCCCAATTGCCGAACTAACTCCATTTCCGATCAAACAGCTACGGTATCATTTGATGTGACTGTTATTTTCACCTATCAAATAATGATGTTTGTTCAGAAATAGAGGTAGTACGGCTATTGGGAATTTCATTTCCCATACTGCCAATTAGTTGCCTCAGGAACACCGGGGGAGCGCAGTTCCCCTAGCAAAACCTTGAGTTTTGCCCCCTGCGGTAGAGTGGCACTAAATAAGTTTGCTTGCGTAGAGCTTATAAGCCTCAGCGACCGGAGGTAAAATGTTTTATTGCAGCATTGCTGGCGGCAGGTCTGGAGTTGATGACGAACTCACTGAAGTTGTTTCTGGATCTTAGATTTGTCCGAGCCCTACTACTGGCCGAACAACAAGGCGCAGCGACTCGCATGGAGACGCAAGAGAACACATGAAAAGACAGAAAAAAGAGATACACGAGGCGGGGGCTACTGCCATAGCTTCCTCACACGGGAGCAAGCAGAGCCACGGAGGAATAAGTCAGCCAACTCGATCGGCGGCCCAACCCATGGAGCAGAAATGGGAGTATGGAGGACCTACCTAACTTTACAGCTCAACTTACCAGCAAGAGCTGTGGCGAGGTGCAACAACCCCTACAGAAAGTCACTCAGTATCTTGGGAGTGTGATTCCAAAGATACCTAGCATACCCTAGTATGGATATAATTTACTACAAATATTTAATAAACATTTTATTCACTAAGAACTTTGGGAATACAATATGTATGAGTGATGAGAGTCTAATCCATATACTTGCACAAGTAATTTTGTTACTGAAGGACTAAAATGAAATGCCAAAAAGAACCGAATAATAGTTGTTAGTCCTCACATAGCAGGGTATGACAAGGGTTGCTTTTTCAAATTGCCCAAACCACCTAATGTTACCGAAATTTTCAGTGGAAATTAATGAAGCTTTCAGCAGGATTCGGCTGAGCACACACAACAAGTCACTCAGTTGTGGCTCTCCCAGAATGTTCCTGACTTAATTAGGGCTGCTGATTTGCCGGCTGGAAGTCCAGACTTGAACCCTCTGGACTACAAACTGTTGTCAGTATTGGACAACATGGCTGGCTCTAAACAACTCAGAAATTTCAATTCTCTTGAGCGCTCCCTTGTTGCTGCAGCGGGAAAATTTCTAATTGATGTTGCGTGCAAAGCGACTGATGAATGGCCAGACAGACTGAAGCTTTGGGGGACATAATATACATTGTTTGGGCCCCTAGACACAAAAATGGTGTCTCAAGACAGGACAAGGATGGACCGTGTACGAGCTCTGGGGGACATAATATACATTGTTTGGGCCCCTAGACACAACAATGGTGTCTCAAGACAGGACAAGGATGGACCGTGTACAAGCTTTGGGGGACATAATATACATTGTTTGGGCCCCTAGACACAACAATGGTGTCTCAAGACAGGACAAGGATGGACCATGTCCAAACTTTGGGGACATAATATACATTGTTTGGGCCCCTAGACACAACAATGGTGTCTCAAGACAGGACAAGGAAGGACCGTGTACAGCAGCGGCAGGTAAACTTTTTGACTCAAGGTCCAAATGGACTACGGAAAATTCACAGACGGGCAGGGCCAGTAGCCGCTGTTTACAAATCGAGCACAAACACAAAGAAGAAATACAGTGTTAATACTTAAATTCACTCATAACACATAAAAAATAGCATTTGTACAGCAAAAAAAAATTTTTTTAGAATTAGTTCATAATGATCGTTTGAAAAGAGTTAATATATCTAAGATCCCAAAATTTTCGGGGGGGGGGGGNAATAATCGTTTGAGCAGAGTTAATATATTTAAGATCCCAAAATTTTCGGGGGGGGGGGATTTTAATAAGACGAACGGGCAGGATGCGGCTAGGGCGTACAAGGTCGGCAGGAACGCAGAGCCCACGCGCGTAGGAGCTCTCTCACAGGACCAACTCACATAGGAACAGCAAGTCGGGGGAGAAGAAAAAGAACGGAAGAAAGCATAATTTGCAGGAGTCCGGAACTGTTGGAAGGCAAGGTGAGAACACTCACGGGATATTCTGAACTTGGTCATGGAAACCCACAAAGTGAACGGTGACTTATCCATACACAAACTGCGTGCACCAACTACACACAAAACTGTAACTCCAATGCTGGTGCGCAGCAAGCAGCGCAACACCAACGACGATAGAACATTGAAAACTAGATAAAATACAAAGAAATATTCACATGACTGAAATTGCTAGGCCAATTCAAATAAAAGGAAATGTAGTACAGAACAAATTTACACGTTGGGAGGTAGCTACTTCACACGTACAGTGAACACAGCCAATCAGAGTCCCTAAAACAGAGAAAACTCCCGAACCGTAGACCGCAACTCGCTCCATTACCGTAAACAATAGCGGCAGCCGAGAGCACACTCTTGGATTAGCAAAAAGTGAGTCACAAAACACAACCAGGAGCAGCGCATCCAACGTGCAACTTGGCGAATTTTGTGCTTCCAGCCAAAGCAGCGCTGAACAAACCCTGGTTATCTCGGAACTAAAGGAGACGCCGGTCCACGCCCAGGAGCCTCCCTGTACTTGCTGCCACTAGGTACAGGGCATCACCAGCTCATGATAAGCGTCCCAGTATGATACTTATGCTGCTTTAGCCAACATAAACCTACTTGCATAGCTACATAAAAGTACACATTGTTACATTTTGATGCTGTGCCACAAATGCAAGTCAGTACAATAAATCGGTAAATAGCGGCAAATAGCCAGACCTCAGAGCTGGGGATAACTACCGGCAAAACAGTCAGCTCGGTAGTAACAAGACAAAGTAGAGTACACCAGCCTAGTTGCTGCTGGTAAAAAGAAATACCTGCTGAAGTCAAAAACTACATCAACTCCTATGTGATGAAAGGATTCCCTATGTCCGCAGCACAAAGCTTGAACGTATTACAATATATGGCATATGGCACGTAATGCTCGACCCAAAAGTTGCTAAAACGCGAGCCGCTTAGCCAGTCAGCACCCAGCCAACGTCACTAGTGTACCGGCATCACCAAGAACCCCAAGTCAGCACCCAGCCAACGTCACTAGTGTACCGGCATCATTAGGAACTCCAAGTCAGCACCCAGCCAACGTCACTAGTGTACCGGCATCACCAAGAACCCCAAGTCAGCACCCAGCCAACGTCACTAGTGGACCGGCATCACCAAGAACTCCAAGTCAGCACCCAGCCAACGTCACTAGTGTACCGGCATCACCAAGAACCCCAAGTCAGCACCCAGCCAACGTCACTAGTGTACCGGCATCACCAAGAACCCCAAGTCAGCACCCAGCCAACGTCACTAGTGTACCGGCATCACCAGGAACTCCAAGTCAGCAGCCAGCCAATGTCACTAGTGTACCGGCATCACCAGGAACTCCAAGTCAGCACCCAGCCAACGTCACTAGTGTACC
>LQNS02277812.1:7272969-7283688 GCA_001587735.2 Parhyale hawaiensis
TCTGACCTGTCCTCCTGTCATGGAGAAGCCTCGGCTATGCGAGTCTAAGTGCTACCGACAGAGGTACTCTGCTACGCTTCACCACTGCAAAAGTGTTCATTGGAACATTCAATCTACTTGTAGTTTTTCTTTGCGCATAACCCTTGAATGTTGACCGCATGGAATCTGTTCAATGTTTCGTTAGCTTTTTTTTTTTTTGGTCAGTTCAGTGCTGCAATTGTTTTCGTAATTTATGCAACCACTTTCCACTTTCGGGTGGGATTTCCCTGCTTTGGTAGGTGCCAAGCTGGTTGTTGAATTCTTTGCTGTTCTCTTTCCAGCTAAGTTTCCATTAATAGCATCTGATCCATCGTTTTCAAAAGTTTCTCATTTTCTCAAAGCCGTGTTTCATATTTTGGTAGGATGCGCTTATGTCATCTTGGTAGGTTGCGCTTCTACCATGGTTGTCATCTCAGTACAATGCTCTCACGCTGCGAGACTCTCTGCCTGCTGGCGGACTTTGTCTTCGCCATGTTATCCCACATTTTCTACTTAGTCCATCGCATGTGACACTTGTGGTTCAGTTCACAATGAGCCATGAGCCGTACGTATATTAAAATACCTCTTTTGTGATTTTGCGACGTGAAAGCTTCTGTTATTTTCCATCTTGTAAAAAGTTACGATAAATTTACTAATGAAAGAAACCACAACCCTTACAACTTCTGTAGCCGTAGCTGTTGCAGTTCATAAACCTTGAGCATTTTTTCGGTTGAAAAAAGTTACACTTTTTTGTTTGAAGCCCCTGCAAGCTTTATTTTATATTTTTGTTTTCTTTCTCAGATCCCTCATTTGCAATTTATCAGGTTGGTGCGAAAGTAGTGTCGGATGAAAAAATATGTTTTAATTATGTAGCATAGTGGAATGTGCAATATTCAGGCACTAGTGTGCCCGCGCTGTCATAAAATGACAGCGAATAATTTGTGTTGATCCTTCTTCATCAACCATGCTTTCCTTCATACAATTGCCAACTTTAAAGATCATCCAGATGAGAGAGAGTTCACGGCATCCTAATTACCCTTATTTCTGAGCATCAACACTCTTATTTTCTGACATGAAAATAATTCATTAGCTACTTTTGCAGTCAGTTCAGCAACACTGAAAAGAATTGATTCAATTTGGTATCAGAGATACCCTAGTGTGTCATATTTGTCCGATAGTCTTTTTGTTATTGAAAGATGTTTCGTCGACAATTGCATCAAAGTTGGAAGAATAGCTAATGCTACAAAATCATCTGTGGGAAGAAACTACGAATCAAGATGCTTGAGAGTGCCAATGGAAGCTTCAGATTTCTTCAGTGCTGAGATTTCAACTTCGGCAATGCAAGACGTGCATTTAGACTTGAGGCCGCCCTATACTTTGCCATAGATTCGATGTATAGAGAAGGTAATACTCACACGAATCAGACTAAGCGTGCGATGTCTTCATTTTAGAATTTCAACTGTCCCTAATTAAGATACGTTTGCCATCTTCTACAGCCCGGCCTATTTTCTACATATCAGTTTTCAATGGAGCTTGAGAGGACGATCAGAGCCTCCAACCTGGGCTAATTTCCGCATATGTGTTGCGTTAAAGCGTGACAGAAAATTGATAAACAGATAAACACACATCGGTCTTTATTATTTAATACTAAGAATGACCGTCGTGTGTTTATAAATATAATTATACATTTGTAGTTCCTCCGCCAGCTGCATAACTTAATTTAGTTGCCACGGCTTCTAATATGAATTATTATCTTGAGATGGCATTACTTTTAATTGAAGAATACAATGAGAAGCATTTTAGAAATTTGGTTACCCACGACGCGCGTTTCGCCGTATCTTCGGTGTCACGCTCTTAACGAATTAGATAGGCGGAATTTAGCCCAGGTTGGACGCTCTGGTTGTCCTCTCAAGCTCCATTGAAAGTGATAGGCAGAAAATAGGCCGGGTTGCAGAAGATGGCAGACGTATCTTAAGCAGGGACAGTTGGAATTCTAACAATGAAGATATTGCAGGCTTAGTCTGATTTGTACGAGTATTAGCTTCTCCATACATCGAATCTACGGCAAAGTATAGGGCGACCTTATGTCTGAATGCACTTCTTGTATTGCCGAAGTTGAAATCGTAGCACTGAAGATATCTAAAGTTTCGGTTGGCACTCTCATGCTTCTTGATTCGCAATTTCTTCCCACAGATGATTTCGTTGTATGAGCTATTCTTCCCACTTTGATGTAATTGTCAACGAAACAGACGAAACATAAGTTTTCACGGGCAGTAGACAATTATCTCTTCTAGCTTACTGTTCTCCTCTGACGAAGCAGTTTTCTCTTCATTGGTCAAAATTTGAGCACCTCAAATGAAACAGATATTTGAGGTGGAAAGACGGTATCAACGGTATCTTTGCTACGGAGCGAGCACATTGTATATAAGCTGCTATTTTGTTTAAGTTTGTTGGACTGTTTTACTCAAGATGTTACTTCTGCCTGTCTATATAGAAGACCTAACGATGGCAGCACGACAAAGGTTCAATGAAGAAAAGAAGAAAATTAAGAAGCAAATAAGAGAAGAGGAGATTCCGCACCGGCCTAGAGGCATTAGGCAAACGTATAGGTTATAGCGTGAAATTTTCACGCACGGGTCCACTAGTATTGTAGACTAGTGGACCCGCGCGTGAAAAACGTCACGCAACAATCGATATTTTTATTAATATAGGCCGTTGCTGAATCTTCTCTTCTCTGATTTGCTTCATTTTGTTCATTATCCTTTGTCGTGCTTTCAACATTAGGGTTTTTGTCTCTAACTTGTCGTTTCCTCATTTTCCCGCTCACGCTTATCAGCCACTCGCATTCACTCTGTAACCTTTCTGCTACAAGTCTTTCTTGATTGTATCACATAGACGATTCATCTCTCTCTGTGCATTCGTAGAATGCCTTCGATCTTGCGACTGCAGTGGTCTCGGACTACTTATAAGATCCCCATCTTCTTTCTTAATTAGGCGTGCGTCTTCAATAGTGAGAGGCAGAAATAAATTTTGAGTAAAATACTGCAATAAACTTCAATTTAACTCCTGCCAGTCTGTATGCATGTCAGCGCTCCGTAGCCAAGATACGGTTTTGCGAGCTTAAATATCTGCTTCACTAAAATTCTGAAATTTGGGCTATGACATAGAATTAGCACTTTCAGAAAACGTCAGTGTGTGGGATGATATGCGCCATATGGAGCTGAAGGATGTTAAGGAGCACATGGTAATGGACAGAAATATATTGAGTAGCATGATCTGCTTCAGCGACCCCCCTTTGAATGGGAATAATACTGCTGTAGAAGAAGAGTGAAGACAGTAAGTTTGAAGAAATAGTCTACTGCCCATGAAAAAATCACTCCCTCCAGAGCGCTTCCTTGTCCCTCTGCCGAATTTATTCGTTGTTACCTGAGAGAAAAAAAGTTTTAAAATCGGACTCAAGAAGCTACATACATACTGTTCCGATTTCAAGAAGTGCTTCAAGCAAGAAGTGTCTTCAGACAAAGGGATAATGATGAGCCGTCGCTATCTTCTGCAACCTGGTCATCGATTTACAAAATTTGCAACCTGGCTTATTTTTCGCCTATTTCATTTAAAGCGGACATGAAATAAATACACGAAGCGTTTTATTATATAAGGATTATGTAAGTTCCTTGATTTTAATTGTAGGGTTTTTAAAACAGAAGCTTTCAATAATGTGGAGTCATATATTTTATATTTCTAACTTTCTAAATTCAATCACCACTACGGAAGTGACCAAGCCACTTCCTGGAACTTCTAATATTTACTACATTCAGTTCATCAGTGTTTTGCATATAGGTACCTATTGTACTTCCGCACTTGCATCAATACTTTCATGAAACTCTTCTTGTAAACTTTCTCTTACATGACCGTTAGGTGAGACAAATGTGAAGATGAAGTTTTTAAAGATTATAGGAAAACATTAGATAATCTCAATGATATTCTTGCAAATTAAACACAGAAATAATTTATATCGGCAAGAAGATGGAAACTGGACATTAGCTTATATTAGCTCCAGGTAGAGATGCTACTGTGTATCTCTTTACTCCTGTCATTTTCAGCTTGTCTATTTGACAATACTTCATTTGTTTATGTGGGGGATACACTCTTCATTGAGTCATTAGCATCCAAGGCGCTGTGTTTTTGCTATTTCCCAGTACTGTATGGGCAGCAATTGCAATTCCATTTCTCACTCTCGTGCTGAGTATTGAGCACAGATCAATATATATATACTGTATATACTTACACCCTGCCCTGACCAAACAATTATGTTGCAGTGGCTCGTTTGGACAGAGTACCTCTGTCGATGGCACCTGGGTTCTGGCAAGATCGCCACGCCTGAGGCAGAACCATTTCCGGTAGATCGCTCCGAGTCATCACGCTCACAAGACAGTGAGTGCTCTGTTTTTTTATTTTTATTTTTTTTTTTGTACTTAACCAAATGTCAAAGTCTTGCTCTTGCATAGCCTAGGTATCAGAGCAGGACTTTTTTTTGCACTTAACCAAATTTCGAGGTCCTGTTTCGGTGTAGGTATTATAGCAGCACTTGGATTTTTTTATCTCTCAAAAATCGTCTCTCCAAAAAGCTGCTTTTTGATAGATTTGGTGAGATCTTCCAGTTTCAGTTTTGAAAACTTGTGATTTTATTCTCACAGTGTAACTTTAGACCTTGACTTCAGAGAAACGGTGCTGCGGTACCTTCGACACTTAAATTTTCTCTGGTGTGCAGGTGTTGAGTTTTACATTATTTTCAGTGTTTCTCCTTTGGAACTTAGCCTCAGACCAGTGCAGCGATCTCAACACTTAGAAAAGTCTCTTATGCCTGGAATTGAGCCTTAGAATAAATGATATGTAGGACTTAGCCACTGAAGTCTGCAGTGATTCCTACCTTTTATTAAGTTGCTTTGCAGCTACAGTTTTAGAACTTGAAATATTTCGAAAGCTACTCCCTTCAGACTTGGTCTCAGCAAGGGAGGATCCTTATATATTGATGTAGAAGGATTTTCAGATTACTTGTTATTATAGACTAGCTTCCTGTAAGACGTCTTGCTTGAATAATTATTTCATGATTACCTTTATGCTTGAATACATGTGATATTATAGCATCTGGATTTTTAATATAATTCTTTTTAAAATAAGATATTGGAATTTCGGGGATGTATCGTAATTTTAACTCAATATTTATAATTTCTCCACGAACATAGCTTAAGTAATGTAGCCAAGTGGACTTTTTGAAGATTCCTTGTTTCTTAGAGGTGTTGAAAAGTCATGTTGATTGCAATGCTTGGTTTTTATGCTCTGTTAGAAATAGAACTGAAGAATCTGAAACTTGAGGATTTCTGCAATGCTGTAAAAGTGTTATTTGATGAAATCTGTACTCATAATAGTGGTTTTCCATTTTTTTTACTTAGTGGTTGAGCCAGTCTAGAGAATATGATGGAAGATTAAGTGTATAATCTTTCCTGCTGTACCTACGGTAGTATGTGATTCAGTTCCAATTGGAGCTTCAAGTGCAGAGTGATTGATGCAGAATGGATCTACCTCTAATCCAAGATTAATAGCCCTAAAGAGATTGAATATATTCAGATATGAGATTGATGGAACAACGTACAGTTCTCTTGAAGTGGATAGACTCTGGAAAGAGGAGATAGTTGACTGTATGGATATAAAAAATATGCAGACCCACTGTGAAAAGTTTACAAGTGCAGTGTGTTTTTCTCAAGTGGTGATTGTTCAAGATGAAGCAACTTACGACTATTCCTGTATTTTCCACCATTCGATGGTTGACGATTCGGTGCCTGTAACAGTTGTGCATTGGTTTCTCTCGGGTTACGCTTTGAAACCGCTATCCTTAAGGGGAGAAACCTCCCAATAACAGCAAGGTTTTCGTGCTAATGCATATTTGGTCAACGGTATTGGAAATGACTTCGGTCTCTTCCAGCTGTAGATCTTGCATGACTGACTGATATTTACGGACCTGTAACAGTTGTGGTGTGGTGCTCTCTGGCATATATTTTGAAACTTCTGTGCTACATGAAGAATTAACCTGCCGTGCATTAGTTCAAGAGTAAGGTCTATTCAAGTGAACAATGTAAAAGGGGACGACCTCGATTGTGCCTACTTCTATTTCTTGGCTAATGAATATGTATCATATGGGTTTCAATGCAGGGATACATTGGCTTTCCTGGCATATGCCTAAAGCCTCTGCCACAAGGGAGTAAACTTCAGTGCTTTGAGGGGAGTGAAGTCCTGCACAATGGACTAACTAGAACGGGGCGACTTTGGTCGTTCCCGATTCTATCTCTTGACTAATGGGCTATTCTGACTTCGTTAACTGTACAGAACCCCTATGATCTCCCTGAGATGTTTTTAAAAACCTCTGTGCCTTGAGGGGAGTAATTATCGTGCTCAGCTACAGTGACAGTCAGTGCAAGTGCTCCTGCTAGAAGGGGTGTCCTGTGCCACTTTTAATTCTATCTTTGATATACGAACTGAAGAAGACTTCGGTCACAGTATAGTGGGGCAGTCGTTTCCCTGGCATATGCTTAAATACCTCTGCGCTGCAAGAAGAATACTTAGCTGTGTGAGAACTAGAGGTCGGCCTGGTCAGATGGTAGTAAGTAGAAAGATATGCCTAATATGGTCAATCACGTGAGCATTTCTTTGTATTTTTTTTTTTTTCAATGTTTTATCGTCGTTGTTGGTGTTGTGCTGCTTGCTGCTCACCAGCATCGACGTTACAGTTTTGTATGTAGTTGCTGTACGCATTTGTATATGGATAAGTCCTCATTGACTCTGCGACGCAGGTTTCGATGACTAAGTAAAGAATATCCCGTGCGTGTTCTCACCTTGTTTTAGCAGTTCCGGACTCCTGCAGATTATGCTTTCTTCCGTTCTTTTTCTTCTTCTCCGACTTGCTGTTCCTATGTGCGTTGGTCCTGTGAAAGAGCGCCTACGCACGTGGGTTCCGCATTGCTGTTGACCTTGTACCCCCGAGCCGCATCCGGCCCGTTCTTATTTTTAATCCGGCCTCTGGAGATATTGGAATCTTTGATATATTAATTCGTTTAAACGATTATTATAAATTTATTCCAAAATGGCATTTCTGCAGTTCAAATGCTATTTTATAATGTTTTAAAAGTAAGTTAAGTATTGACACTGTATATCATTTTTCTATTATGCTCGATATGTACACACAGGCTACTGACTTGCCCATCCCTCAATTTTTGATAGTCCATCTAGACCTTGAATCAAAAAGTTTACCCAATGCTGCTGTACACGGTCCTTCCTTGTCCTGTCTTGAGACACCATTGTTGTGTCTAGGGTCTCAAACAATGTATATTATGTCCGCAAAAGCTGCAGTCTGTCTGGCCATTCATCAGTCTCTTTGCGCACATCAATAAGAAATTTGCCCGCTGCAGCAACAAGGGAACGCTTTAGAGAGTCGAAATTTCTGTGTTGTTTAGAGTGAGCCATGTTGTTTAATACTGACCACAGTTTGTGTAATCCAGAGGTTTCAAATCTGGACTCCTAGCCGGCCAATCATCATCTGTGATTGAGTCAGGCACATTCTGGGAGAGCCGTGGCTGAGTGACTTGCTTTGTGTGCTCAGCCAAATCCTGCTGAAAGCTTCATTTATTTCCACTGAAAGTTTCTTTAACATCAGGTGGTTGAAGCAATTTGAAAATGCTGCCTTTGTCATACCCTGCTATGTGAAGACTAGCAATTTTTGTTTGGTTCGTTTTGGCACTTCATTTCATTGCTAGATCTTGCTAATATGGAATTTTTTTTTTGTAAAGATATGGATTAGACCCTCGGTACTCATACGTATTGTGTTCCCTAAGTTTTTTTATTATTAAAAGGTTTATTTAATATTTGTAGCGAATTTATGCCCATACCACGTATCTTGGGTATCACCCTCCCAAGAGTCTAAGTGACTTTCTGCAGGGGATGTTTCATCTCATCACTGCTCTTGCTGGTAAGTTGAGCTGTAAAGTTAGGTAGGTCCTCAATAGTGTCTTCCGGGGCGGAGATAGCGAAAAATCTTGAATTCGTCCTAGCTTAAATACTTACAGTACCGTACAATTTGGCTGCAACGTCACATGAATGCATCCCTCACATGCACCTAACTGCCCTATAAAATAAACATACCTTGTATAATTTAGTACTCACATGCAAAAAACGAAGATTTTGGATCCCCGCGAATCGGAATGGAAATGGCGAACAGAAAGGGCGGAAATGGCGAACCATCAAAAAGCAGGAAATCAGGCATGGACATAGCTGAGCTATATACCATATGGCAGCCTATAATGTAGTCTAATAACCAATAAGTTTCAAAACTGTACTATGTTTCTATGTATTTTAAGAAATATTTGATCGCGACCCTATGAAACAAAACACCCAATGAAAATTCCTTTTCCTTAAAACCTCTTTACAATTTTCTCAAATTCTAATGATGCTAGAATAGCGAAAGTTGGAGTGTTTGAAGCTGGTGAATGAATGTTCATTTCCTATGTATCTTGACTCTTTACCCTAATTCATGTACAAACGGTAGCATAAACATTGTTTGATATTTCACCCCTGGTTGTGATCGTAACACAGGGCCGAAATGATGAACGTAAAGGCTCTGTATTTATGCTTATTTCATCATTGGCAGAACACCATATTTTACGATCATAACATTGTTTGTTACACATAACCCTGTCAAGATGCAGGTTATTAATGTTTCATAGCTATTTCAGAGAGATTTTTGAATGAAAGTCGTAGCTAACTAGCCATAATGGTGCGCTCTCATAAGAGAACAGTAGATCGTCTTTCAGATGATAAATAGATATAATGTTAATAACATGCATCTATAAAGGGTTATCTGTCCTTAACAATGTTATATGCATGAAAATATCAGGTTCAACCAACACAATAACTGTAAATACGGAGCCATTACGTGTTTTTTCACAGTGTCTCAATCAAAAAATTATTCAAAACGCTTAGAAACATGCTAGAGTTTTGATACTTAGCTAGTTATTGGGCATTATAGGCTTCCGTATGGTAGCTATATAGCTCAACTCTGTCCATGCCTTTTTCCCCCTTTTTTTTTTGCGGTTCGCCATCTCCGCCCCGGCATTTTGCCATCCATCTCCGCCCCGGAATACACTACTCCTATTTCTGCTCCGTGTTGGCTGACTTATTCCTCAGTGGTTCCGCTTGCTCCCGCGTCGGGAAGCCATGGTAGTTGTCCTCACCTCGTGTTTCTGTTGTCTTGTCTTTCTATGTGTTCCCTTGCGTCTCTATGAGAGTCGTTGCGCCTTGTTGCTCGGCCAGTATTAGGGCTCGGACTAGTTCTGAGACACAGAACAGTCAACGCCACACCTGCCACCAGTAGTAGGGCACGGACCAAATCTGAGACACGAACAGTCAACGGCACACCTGCCACCAGTAGTAGGGCACGGACCAAATCAGACACAGAACAGTCAACGCCAGACCTACCGCCAGTAGTAGGGCACGGACCAAATCTGAGACACAGAACAGTCAACGCCAGACCTGCCGCCAGCAATGCTGCAATAAAACATTTTTCCTCCGGCTCGGTGCGGCTCATAAGCTCTACTCCAGCAAACTTATTTAGTGCCACTCTACCGCAGGGGGCAAAACCCAAGGTTTTGCTAGGGGAACTGCGTTCCCCCGGTGTTCCTGAGGCAAAGAATTGGTATTGATTTCAGAGCGTGAATGCTTAGCGAATAAGTGGACGATATAAGTTGTCCTGTTTAGTGTCCATAGGAGCACTGTCTGCAAAATGACATAAATTTATACGCTGGTTTCTAAGTTTCATGATGTCTCCTATATTTCCATCAAATTTGAGTTTTCCAAAGCTAAAGTACCTGTGTGAATGCTGTACATTTTGCTTGAGTGATTTGAACTAAAAGAATTGGTCAGTCCTCCATGTTTTCTAACATTCACTGTCAATAGTGCAGTCTGTCTCTCATTTATTTGGAGAACTATTTGGCCATTAGCCAGTCTTTAGTTGGAACTGCAGAGCAGCAGCCGAAGTTGTGGAACTGGGTGTGTTGCTAACGAGACCCGACCCGGAGACTTGAATTGTCTCCACATTTTGTACGCTGGAAAACTGAGCAGCAAATCTATTATTGAGCCAAATTTATTTTGGATTGCTCCCTTCTCTGCAGTTGTCATTAAAGTGCGGGATTTTAGGGCCAAAAATCAGCTGCAGCCGCACAATTTATGAGGTGGAGATGTACTGGCGCGAGGCTTAGGCTCGTGCAATATTGAATATTATCTCCATTATTTTGACAGGTTTGTTGCAAAAATTATATCTCGGTATTGAAACAAGACGCCTTGCTTGCCTGCTTGGATAATGTACATCACAGATGGGCGGCGCAGGGCGCTGTGCGGATGTTAGCGTATGCGGTACATCAAGCGTCTTTATATTCCTCTTTTAGTTCATATATCGCGCGTCTTGATGGCTGGGAATACCTTACCTTGAGTTACCTTGAGAGTCTTCGGAAGAAGTCCAGGTAACGTTTCTCGCGTCACCTCACGTGTGTGGAGTCACTCTGCTGGGTGTCTTCTGTGGTGCCGCAGTTTGAAACCAAAGAGAGAGCCAGCAGCGAATTATCTCCACAGTGCACGTAACCGCTGGTCTATCTGGTATTC
>LQNS02277812.1:7530997-7561510 GCA_001587735.2 Parhyale hawaiensis
ATCTGAAGGTAAAATATAGAGGCAGAAAAATATGCTTCACCATTACCTTAGGTCATAAAATGGTTCTATCAGTTTCACTTCTAGTACACTCGAGTTGTGTCAAACGTGTTCACAATTGTAAACATCGCAACACCATTTCTGGAATCTTTTCAATAGTTTGGATATTTCCTTCCAAGGATTCGGCCATGAGGTCACCTAAGAAGGACAAGTGAAATCTTTCACCTTCCAAGGCGGGCATTGATGTGGTAGCTATACGTGCATTGAAAAAAAGCCCTGGCATGAAAATGCCCAAACAGCACCAAAGGAAAAAAAAAACACAAAGAGAAGCCCCCGCATATATCCCCGTATGTATATTCATTACGTCTGCTTGAAATTCTGAAAAAGTTATAGTAAAAGTAACAAATTAAACTTTGTAAGTTTACCATGCCGAACTATTACCTCAGGCTGCCAAACCAACCAATGTTTGGTCTAACCTAGTCTACCTCTTTCTAATCGAATCTAACCAAATGAAACATATACTGAGCTACCTTTACTTAAATTGCTCTAACCTAATTTAACCTCATTTCAATTAACATTTCAACAGCTTATGCAGCTCATGTTTGCACACACAAATGATAGGCAAAATTTAGCTAAGCAGAACATAATCTACTTTACTTGAATACTGTGTATTTCAAAATAACCGAGTTCAGCTCTTCTATCTAACGTGAAGCGATAGGTGGGGCTTCTTTTCCTAATGGAGCTTCTTCCTGGGGGGCTTTTTTTCCTCTACAACGGTTTTCTCCAGAAAATATTTTCTGGATACCAGCTATGCTTCTTAATTCAATGAACAATCTAAACAGAATACACATAGAACTTCTCTACAAAACAATCATCAACATATATATTGCACTAATTACTAAAATGAATTAGAAATGGAATAAACAGTCACAACACAAAAAACACTAACGTGTTCGTCCATTTAATATATCAAAATTATTCATGCCTCTGTGGAAAAACACACCGAGTTAAACATTGTGGCTATCCTGTCATTGTCATCTGTGACGAGGCAGAAACTCTAGTCTTTAATAAAGAACCGTATATCGATCGCAGGTTTGCGCTTATGTAAGCAATTAGTAAAATAATTTGTATCTTAACATGAAACGCGGCGGATGGTAAACTGATTATTACTGAGTTTATTCAAAGTTATTTTGACAGAAAACTTTCATGTAGTGTTTCAAGGACAATAGTCACTGTATACCGTCACCATTATTGCACCACTCATTTTTTTCCAATTGACTAGAATGTGACATAAATTTACCAGAATTCTGATCTTTTGACCCATAACCAAACAACTCTTAGCACCATTGCGCCACCAGAACGAGAGCACTATAGCAAGACAACTGACCTAATGGCAATAACAGTTATTTTCAAATAATTTTCAATGTTTAGAACAGAAGTATAATAATGTTCACTGGCATATTATACTATTTGCTAGCTTTGCTCTGAGCTTCTTAGTTGGTCACTTTAAAAACAAGTGTTAATTAGCAAGCAGTGATTTGAAGGCATATAACCCTCAGCTTTAGCTACAAATCACGCTTTAAATAAAGACAAATGAGCATTAGGGCTTAGTGATCGGCCCATTCGTTTGTACGTCTAGTTTTTGTTGCGCCTGGAAAAAAAGAGAATTGAAAATACAGGGCAGCATTAGAGGCTGTGGACAGAGGCCATCTGTCACCCGCAGTTGAAAACTGAAAGGCGAGCAATGGGCCACATCGCAGATGATGGCAAGAGTACAAACGATTCATTTCTATTCAAAGCAATAAAGATATCAACAGCTTCTCTTAGCACTCCCATACATCCTGACTCTCCCTCTACGGCGACATCCAAACTTCAGCTGCTCTGAGCTCTCGCGCAAATTGAGTAACTGGTCAATGGAGCAGAGGCTGGGACTTTCTTCAGGGTACAGTAGAGAGCTAAGATGAAGAGAGACGAACACACGAATCAACATTTTTTAATCTAATACATCATTCTTTGAGCAAAAGCTTTCCATCTGAACGAAACAATTAGAAGATGACGTGACGTGTCAATGATATGCAACAATAATTATACGATAAGAAGTCCTTGAAATTCTAGCAAAACTAAAAAAAATTTCTGCATGCCACCGAGACACAGGAAGAGTTGCGCTGCCAGGAAAGTGAGAAACAATACTCGTCTCTTTCGTCTTCTCCATGTGGAAGTTGCAGTACAGTCTTCAGAAGGAACTAAGTAACAGAAGTGTGCTCAATGAAGTATCATCACAAATTCATCTCCCATCTTTTATGATGACCGCGTACCCTGCGAACTTGCTAATTCGAGCCATACGTTTTGCCATACATCCGTTTTAAATACTTTTCAATTTCGTGGATTCTAGAATCAGACTACCACGTCCTTAGAAAGTGGCTTACTGTTACATGCACGAAGCAGATGAAAAGTCATCTCATTCTGTTTTCATCATAAAATCAACTTGAATATGTCACCATTTCATGCCGAGATCATAGTTCTCGAGAACAATTTATAGCTGTCAAATAGGAGAATGAATATCGAACACTGAGGAATTATTATAAACATCTACTAACTTGTAGCATATGATGCTTTAAATCAAAAGGGAATGCACGAAGAATCTAATAGATACAAAAAAGAAAATAAACACAGAGCAAGCAGTTCCACGCAGACAGATGAAAAGGTCAACAGGTGCTAACAAACTTATTCCTGTCACAACCAAAGCTCACCTGTGGCAGGTGTCGAGTCAGCAGCCACGGATGAGTCAGCCTCCAACTGCCCCACAGCAGCAAGAGAGGCAACAGGCGGGTCCTCTTCAAAGAATTCCTCTTCCTTAACTACCCACTCATCATCGATGGACGATGCCGACCCAGCAGCAGGTTCAGGCTCAGAGCTCGTGTCACCAGTCGGTAACTTGGGGAAAAAGTAGGAATGAAGAAAACTGACAGCATGTAAATTTATCTTCAACAACCACAAATCTGCACGATTTACAGTTATTTATGAAAGTTTGTAATCTTACAATAAAAATGTCTGATTTAGGAAACACAATAGAAATAGAAAGTAAAAAGATTACCTTGGAATCTGTAAAGAAAGAGCTTTCTTCCTTAATGAAAAGTGGCAGAGGGCTGTCAGCTGGCTCATCTTTTATGACTGACTGCAAAAAACTGTCAGGTGGCTCCACTTTCACAACAGGTTGCAAAAGGCAATTAGGCAGCTCCACTTTCACAACCGGTTGCAGAAGGCAATCAGGCAGCTCCACGTTCATAAGCGGTTGCTGAAGGCTGATGGGTCGTTCCATCTTCACTCTTTCAAGGCCTTCAGAATAAATAACAATGTCGTCAGGCCAGTGAGTCAGGTCAGAACTTATCTAATAACACCATATAGCTAACCTACAACGCGACAAAAGATAATGAGAAAAGTACAATGGAAAGACCAAAAGTAACTGAAGATACAAAAAATAGTTTGCGAATGAAGTGAGGTGCAAGAGGGGCGCTGATGGCAGTCTATATTGACACAATATCATATCTAAAGCTGTTACATGCAGGACTGAACATTCTTAGTCTCTAACAAGATTCATAAAATACAATGCATAGTTCATTCACTTCTGTAACTCGCCTTTGCGGCCCCAATGGCCACCACAGCAGGGAGCTAACACAACCAGGAACACTAACAACCAACAGACAGTCCTCAAGACCAAAACTTAAGGTAAGGAAGTGTCCTGCTAATGAGCTCTGTCTCACACCTGGGAATCAGTAGTCTGTAGCCATAGCCATTCAAGCGCTGATCAGAAGCACGGACATATAAGCTCTGCCAAGTAACCTACATCGCTTCCAGAGCACAACATCTTCCAATATTTGACCAAATCAATACACAACAACCTGCCCCTAACCGAGTACAGTTTCATCCTTCTCACGCGGTCACAGAAATTCATGCAAAACAAATCCTCGACTTAATTCGTTCAACTCCATTGAACTACTGTAAATAAAAAAAATATGGAGAATTTTAATCATGTTTAACACATAATTCTGGGCAACACTGCAGTGACAGCTGCTAAATTAAGTATGAGAAAATTAAACATATATTCATACTTCGAATTTGTCTTCTGCTTCTCTCCAAGGATGAGAGACTCAGGCCATTATTGAGGCAAAATGCCTCACCCAGATGATTCGCAGTTAATTTCCACAGTTTTACGACACACGCATTCATCACGTCGTCCAAGGGCGATGCAAACACCAATGTACTTTTCTCTATGAAGAAATACTGAATGGGATAACCCAAGTATTTACTATACTGCAGCAATAAAAACGACCTGCGACGATCTGTTTTTAATAAATGCAACACAAAAAGGGAATCTGATCCACGGTAACTGGGAAATGCAAAATTTTTAGCATGAAACAACGAGAATAAACTCACCCTTCCCAACATAAACCCACCCTTTCTATATCGGATACCAATATCTATCAAGTCTTCCTCCTTTCACGATAGATACGTGGAACCCATGCACGAGGGTGTTCCCGCACAGGATCAACGCGCATGGGAACAGCAAGTCGGGAAAAAAGAGTAAGAACAGATTGAAGAAAGATCAGTAGGAGTAAAAGATGGGAAGGAAGCAAAGTGGGTACTGAACCAAGAGCGCGATGAGCTCCGCACTCGATATCCCAATCCCCCAACCTCCCTGACCTTGAAGCCCGTACCGCAAATGTCTAGTCCGCCTGTGTCAGGAAAGCATGGGTGGACACTGTAGAACAATGTGATCATTGATCCCACTTAGAAATCGGGAGTACCGTACCTGGCAAGGGTGGGGGTGAAAGAGAGGTGGCTATTAGGGGGTAGATGATTTTAACACTGATTGAGGAGTTCCTAACTTAGTTGGGCTCCATTGTGAGAACTAGCATGGTTTAGGTATGGGTAGTCTTGTTAAGGGATTAATAGGTATCTGGTCTGGTTGTCTTGCAGAGGGGGTGTCTGGGCGTGGGGAGCTGCAGAGGTGAATTACGGTGCCTTGTATAGTCGAGTGACCCGAGCAGGTTTTGCTCCCGTGTGTTTGCTGTGACCAGCCACCTTGTGGTGGCAGAACATGTATTATTTCGAGCTATGCAGGTATATCGATCCAAAGATATGATGTTGCGGATTTGCCCATGCCCTATTACACTTCGCCCTACTAATGAAACTGGAACTTCTCCGTAATTTGTCGGCTAAACAGCAATCTGCCGTCCCAAACCAGCCCAACACTTTCAATGGCAGCACTTAGCTGTCATCTGTACATGAAAAAGCCACCGGTTCTGGCAAGCAGTTCAAGAGCTGTGGGGGGGCAACTAATCCGCCACTCGACCGGGCTTTAAGAAAAAGAGAAGATATTGACCATGAACAGGAGTTGTTAAACTCCCCAACAAGTAATCCCAACCGTATGAGTCTCGAGCAATTCCTCTGCTGCGGGCCCCGATGGACTGACCTACACATCAAGCATCTTGGTTCTCATGGTCTCCTGTTTCTCCTCACTCTCGTCAACTTCGCTATGGCGCATGCACACTTGCTGAGATATGGCAGACCACAAACACTGCATCCATTTATAAGACTGGCAAACCCTTTTTGGCAGTAAATCTTAGCATCCGATACCCTTCTCTGCCCTGCAGTCAAGATCTTGGAACACTCGGCGCATCACCTCCATATGGAATTCTCAACCCTGCCAGTTGGTGACAGTAGGGGGTTGCTGTCAAAACGTTATCTCCTCAAGCCAACGCGGTTCTCTACATCATCCTGCTCATGATACATTCAATGCCCTTTCTGGAACCCACCTTATACGGCACTCTTCAATCAAAATTTAAAGCTGATATTGCTGCCCTTCTTACAAATGGGATTCTCCCTTCCGTGCAATACCGCACTGCCTTGAGTTCATTCAATACTTCAGCAGTTGCAACAGTGGTAACTGCATACTCCTCAGTAGGGTTCTCGACCATCAATGTCATTCTCTCTTAGCGGATGAATCTCTCCTCCCTAGACCTTTCTGATCTACCCTCTCAGTTACGTTCAGACCACTGTTTGGTCTTCGTGGACCATAAGTTCCCATTGGGACGGATAGATGATCCTTCCTGCTGGCTCTGTAGTCTGGGGTATTGTAGACTATTAGTGACCAATTGTATAGCTCTACTCTAGGCACCCCACTGATCTTTTGGCGAGTAGTCTTTGA
This sequence comes from Parhyale hawaiensis, assembly GCA_001587735.2. Lineage (NCBI taxonomy): Eukaryota > Metazoa > Arthropoda > Malacostraca > Amphipoda > Hyalidae > Parhyale > Parhyale hawaiensis. The sequence goes on from LQNS02277812.1 coordinate 7,537,203, forward strand.
CTGGACCCACCTGTGCGGCACGTTTCATTGCTTCTCTTCCTCACAGTGATTTTCCACCCCCTCTGCAGGACAGCCTCCTCCTTGAGCTGGCACTAGCGGACCCTAACAATGGCAATGAATAAATAACGTAGCACAACCTATTTGTGTTCTCAACAGATTCTGTTTCAAACCAAGTATACCTGTAACAATTATAACTATCTGAAATCTAATACTAAGAATGACCGTCGTGTGTTTATAAATATATATATATATATTTATTTATATGTTCGGTGTCACACTCTTAACGAAATAGATAGGCAAAAATTAGCTCTGAGCTTTCTGGCTTCACCAGTGTATTCATCTGCTTGAAGACTTTGGTGATCCTGCTATGCTTCATACTGTAGAAAACTGATAGGTAGAAAATATTTCAGGTTGCTGATGGTGACACTGGAGCAGTATATCTGATGATTCCGATTCCGTCCGGTCTTTCTTTGACTATACGTTGAAGTCCACTCGATGCAGATGCATACAGCTTCTCTAAACCATCTCTTCCATCGTGATGTGTACTCTGTCCTGAAGTTTTCTTCATTCAAACTTCAGCTGCCCTTAGTTTACACTGGTCATCTTATTATGACTACATAAATCGGGACAAATGGTAAGATATTTTTCGGCGATCAGCACGCGCGTAAATGCCAGGATGATTTCTTGGCAGCAAATTGTTTTCTCCATTTTGGGTACTTCTTTCAACAGAACAAGTTTTCTCCGAGTCCGAGTTATATGCCACACTCGAGTATCTTGGAATATCAATTTTAGGCAAAAAATATTGCTAATCGTTGGTAACAATGAATGCACTTCTTGCTGTTCCAACTTCTCTTGCCGTTCCCGTGGAGTCTGATAGTCATTACTTTTTCTCTACATCGAAATTATATTTTCTTTTGGTTTACGATGTATAGAGTTAGTAGAAAATCAGCGAAGCGTAGAGGAACCAATTTTTCCCGATGCAGTAGACGTAACAATTATTTATTCAAACTTCTTGGACGCAAAAATTTTGTTACGCTGAAGCTATCTCACTGTGCAGTTTGGATACGCAACGGAAATGAAATTCAGTGATGTTTCGGTGTTTACTAATATAGCTTTTTTTTCATGTCATCTAAGGAAGGGAAGGAGTGTGCTGAAGACGAACTGAAGTGTACTGCTCAGTAGAAAGCACGCATCTCTTACGATAATATTAGTTGGCCGTCGTAGCGTTTTCCTCTATATGTATTTTAGTTAGGAAAGTACAATCAATGAAGAAGTGTCACCAGAAACTTCTTGTGATAAGGAAGAAGCAAGCAAAGAAAAGAAAATTCCGCACCGGCCTATATTAAGCAAATACATATATTATTGCGTGAATTTTTTTACCAACGGGTCCACTAGTATACAATAATGAACTAAAACCAGACTATTACAACAGCAGTGAATGGAGGGTAATAATGCCATCAAAAATAACTAAAATGACCGACATGTATCGACTAACTAAAATACAGAGATGACCCCGTAATTTGAGGAAGCTAACACTGTCCAATCTAGGTGGCATGTGCTTTCACTACAGCCTCATCACTATACAGTACTAGTGAAACACTAAAATGCTACTACAAATCAGAGAACTACATAGCAACTTATACAGCGTGTGTTTCCTATAAAACAATTTTTCATCATAACCCAGATTATTAAGACACATAGGTCCTGGCATCCTAAGATAAAAAGAGCCACAATCGGACGTACAATAAACCACGGAAGCAGCGATGAAAATGTGGACAGATGTCGCTGCTACGTTATCCTCTAATGAACAACACATAACATATACTGTATTAGGAAAATTACAGAAGGAATTACTATGTCAGTGGGTGAATTCTTGCCACATAGCTACTCATACCGTAGTGGTTGTGCTTGTGAAGTGCGAATGGAGATTTTAAAAATGGTGGTAAGGTAATAGCCATGACGTAGCTATTTTACTGTACACTGCGCAAGGTACGGTAGTTTTAAAAAATGCCACATCACCTTCGAAATGCCACAGGTAGCTACCTACTGAAACTGCCAAACTTAAAAACACACTGGATGCAGACTAAATAAAAATGTCAGATGGACCAGCAGTAAGCGGCTACATGCAATGTGGGGATAACTCCCAACTAACTCTCCCGCTGTCATGGACTACAGCAACACCCTTGTAAAGAATAAGTAATGTGCATAACATCACTTGGACTTTGTCCAAAGAATCATCAAGGTAAGTTTAGAAGGAAAATTTTAGAGATACTTTACCATAAATATACAAAAATACATTCAGTATTTAATATATAAAACAATTTATACACACAAATTCAAGGAAAGTATGTAATGATATAGAATTTCGAAAACTAACGCAACCAAGCAACAGGACACGAACCAAGATGAAGCATCACTGTACAGAAAGCAGGAGGTTTTCTAAAGGCGCCCAGTTGCCAGCACCTCACGTCTGTTGCACCCAAAGCTCACCTGTGGCAGGTTTGGAGTCAGCAGGCATGGACGGTTCAGCCTCCATTAGCTCCACAGCAAAGGGGCAGGAATCAGGCGGGCGCTCATCATGCAAATCCTCCTCTTTTACAGTCAACTCCTCAAAAATAGAAGATGCCGACTCAGCGACAGCACCAGGCTCACATTTCATTGTTCCATCAGACACCTTGGGAATTAGGAACACAAATACCATTACCGGCACTTTACGGGTCTATAATACGAACGTTTATTTCTGCATACTTCCGCTTACTTAACACAGTGTTTTGGCTAAGACTTACCCACTTGGTGTCTAAGGTCTCTCTCTTGCTAAAGCTGGTATCTACTTCTCATATCAGACACATTCTACAGGCAGTGTGCCACTCACTCCTACAAGAGACGTTTTGGTGAAGATTCCCACAGAAGGGAAGCTACACTTTTTATAGCTTTGCCAACAGGTAGCACTTCTTCGAACCAGACTTTAGTAGGGGGACGCTACAACTCACTGCAGCATGGAGAAATACAACGCACTACCGAAATGTTGCTTGTCACAAGTTTATCTAATTTATTACTGGAGTACACAACAGTCGACACGTCAAAACTTTTCCATTGGTGTAACTTGCAGATTGCGCGGTACATAAGTTATTTTAGACACTAATGAAGAATGAGACGTGGCGCAGTTGTGTTTTGCACGCCGCCCGACGTCTGTAAAAAGCTCATTGGCTGTGGCAACCTAACGTCAGGTGGGAGCTTGAAACCAAAAGTGCTTTGTCTGAGGTCATCTGACACAAGGTCCAGTATATACCTGCTTAGAGCTCCCAATGTTCATATTAGCACCATTTCTACAGTGCAAAGTGACGAAAAGCATTTATTAGCTACAGCCTAGACAATGCTGTTTTGAGCATCACTGCTGAGAGGAAGAATGCATTGGGCCAGCCGGCCTGACTTTATTTTTGTAATAAAAAAGGAAAAGGCGAGTGTAGCACAGTTCGGCATCGGCGACAATGCCATTTTCATTCTCGTGTTGCCAAAAATTACTACAGTGAAAATAATTCCGTAATGACATGACACGTTGCCCTGTATCTCCTCTACAACAGCTCAGATAAGCAACAGTCAGTCCATCCGTACTTGATGTACAACTAGCTAAAGTGTATCAGCAGGTAGTATGGAGCGTTAAGAATCACTCATTCTATTTATTCCTTACAAAATAGATCTGGGGAATTTTGTTACCCATTTCATTTCCAATCTAAGTGAATCCAGACGAACATATAGCTAACGATAGGGTCATTCCATATGAAAGCAACCAAAGTATGAAAATTTCCCATGGTGACTGACTCAGATTTGGCTAAAAAATGTGTACCGCTACCCAAACATATATATTGAACATATGTGAAATATTTTGTCAAAAATCCGAAGAGTTTCTGTGCTGTGGCTCTTCACAGTATGGTGGTACTGTATATCCCAATTTTGACACTCGCAAAGTGCGATGTTGAAGAACAACCATATTTGGATGCCAATATCTTGGGAACGCAGTGAGTTGTGAGCTTGAAATGTAGCATAATATGTAATTAGCACCCAGGCTTTCAGGATCTGCCCTCAGAAAACTTCTATCTCTTCTAGTTTTTGAGATACGTGCCTCCTAATTAGTGGATTTATTATATGCGAAATTGAAATTTCAATTATCGGGCTGCAACTGTCATGCAACAATTAATCTGTATAGACTATCTGTAGAAAGTTTCTGGACAGTATTGAAATTATAAATTTGAAGGGAGCTTCAAAAAAGCTCAGACTGAAAAAATGTAATTTTAGACTAATTTTCAACAGCCAAAATCATAGCATAGTCATTAACCCAGGACAGTAATTTTTCCTACATAATTGTACACATATGCTTATCATTTTATCACAAAATCAGATTTTGTTCTAGCCTCTTCCATATTAATGTAATTTTATGAAATGTAGGCGTTTTTATCCCTATGACATTTTTAGTGTTTACTTTTTGTCAGAAGTGTAGAAAATGTGAGGTATTTTTATTCTGAATACATTTATCTGATGGCATCCACAAGTAAGTCATTCTATGCTACATAAAATTGAGTTAATGGCCCGAATGAGGACCACTTTTTCTGAACTGGTTTAATTGATTCAGTGCCATGGTCATTGATAGCAAGCTTAATAAACTATGCGCTCTGCCCCTGAAGCGCTGGTGCAAACACAATGCATGTTCTGAAATGGAACCTAACAGGTAGCTTCATGAAGTTGATAAAGACCTCACAGTTTTCATCTGACTCATCTCAGTGAGCTCAAGGAAATTTTTTCTGAAGATGAGGTATATAATTGTCATGTTAGATTTTACTGAGAACTATAGTTTTGTGGTGGAAGATGAAGTAAAAAGTTTCCACTGAACCAACGTTCAAGCAACACTTTACCCTTTCGCAATCTTTATATAAATCAACAGGTTGACTTCAGTACTTCCAATCTGTGAGCTATCAGATTGTTTCAAGTCTGATACCACATGTGTCCATGCCTTTATTATCCCTATGGTGGCATATATCAAACAATCATTTCCATTCATCAATTAACTCTTTTACTTCATCATTGGAGCAGCAACTCACCTTTGCAGCCTCCCACAGCCAGGGCCACCCCAAGGAAGGGAGCACCAGGCCAAGGAGGCAAGCTCAGCCCCACGCGCCAGCACAGGGAATCACGCAAACAAGCCCCCAAAGAACTCAGCTGGAAGGTGCGTGGTTGGCTACCAGAAAAATCAACAGGGAAACCACAGAAAAGCAAAATGAACAACTATCAGCACTACACATACTCGTATAAGACATCATCCAAATGGTGAGCTAATTCTCTCTTGAAAACCACCAGAGAGCTGGCTGACACAACATCTTCCGGCAGTGCATTCCACTGCCTTACACATCTCGAGGGAAACGACCTACACCCCACATCCGTGCCGAAATATGGACGCACCAACTTCATTGAGTGGCCCCTAGTTACTCCATCCCCAGCCCTCAAAAACAGCACCGACATGTCAGCAGCACCCCCATTACCTGAAAGAACCTTCCAACACTTGATCAAGTCCGCTCGCAGTAATCTGCCCATAGCCAAGCAAGTCCAAATAAAAAATGAAAATTTTTCCATCCTCTGCAATCATTACTAAGACTATGGCCTTAATGCAGAAAGGATTTTTTGTAACATCGCATGATAAGAGTCCGTGTGATGGCAGCCGTGGAACGGTCAAACGCTTGGTTGGATAAGCAAGCCTACAGGCAGCTACAGCTGGACACATCCTTACTCCTCCTTAAATGTAGGACTGGTGCTGTGAAAATACTCAAAGAGTAAAAGTTTTCTATGGGCCAGTGGTGGATGTCAACTAAAATGAGAAAGACTTCGACTAGCCAGCACGATTCGAAAATGCACACAAAATGATAGGTACAAGGTCCCACCATTGTTCCATCCCAATTTCAACAGCCTCATTAAAAAATGAAAAGGATTTCTGTCGATGATTAATTTCATGTTGCAGGCCAAGAGCATCAACTTGTGAATGATGGTGAATTGCAGCATGTTGCGTGCATTTATGACAAGGATTTATTTGTGAACTGCATTGTTGGAAACTGTGATGTCTTTGTCAACTTCATTGAAACATTCTAAGACTGATCTTTTCTCATGGCCTAATTCTATTCATCAGAGTACCTGTTGTTTTCCATTTCGGAACATCTTATACATTGTGTCTGCACGAGAGCTTCAGGGGCCGAGCGCAAGGTTTTGTAATCTTTCTGACCATAACACCAGATCAATTCAAAAGAAGCTGCCTTCATTTGGGTTAATGACTACGCTATGATTTTGGCTGTGGAAAATTAGTCTAAAATTGCATTTTTCCAGTCTGAGCTATTTTTGAAGCTCATTTATTAAAAATTTATGATTTCAAACTGTCCAAAAGCTTTACAGACAGTCATGTGCCTAAATAAAAGGAACGTGGCCTCAATAAAGTTTGATGTATTATAGCACTAGTGGACCAGTGCATGAAAAAATTCACGCGATAATCCATATTTTTTTATTAATATAGGCAGTTGCGGAATTTTCTCTTCGCTGACTTGCTTCCTTTTCTTCATTGATCTTTTACCCACAGGGCCTCTTTTCTCTGACTTGTCGTTTACTCACTTTCCTGCTACCGCATGGCTCTCATTCACTTTTACAGCCTTTCTTGACTATCGCATAAGACGATTCATCTCTCGCCATGCATTCGTAGATCGTCTTGATCTTGAGACTGTAGGAGTCTCGAGTTACTTATATAAAACACTGCAATAAACTTGAATGAAACTTCAGGTAGCTTGTATGCATGTCAGCGCTCCATAGCCAAGATACGGTCCTGCAAACTTAAATATCTGTTTCACTGAAATTTGGAGCCATGAAACAAAATTCCCACCTTCAGAGAACGATAGTGTGAGGGATGATATGCCTGGTATGGAGCTGAAGAAGCACATGATAATGGACCAAAATATATGGAATTGCAAGATCTGCTTCAGCGACCCCCCTTTGAACAGAAATAATACTTTTGTAGATAAAGTCAAAGACAATAAGCAAGAAGAAATTGTTGTCTAGTGCCAGTGAAAAATCACCTCTTCCAGAGCACTTCGTTGACCATCTGCCGAATTTATGCGTTGTGACCTGAGAGAAAAAAGTTATAAAATCGGACTTCAGAAGCTACATACATAGTATTCCGATTTCAAGAAGTGTTTCAAGCAACAAATGTCTTCAGCTAAAGGGATAAGGATCAGCCATCGCCATCTTCTGCAACCTGGTCATCGATTTACAAAATCTTCAACCTGGCTTATGTTTTGCCTATTTCGTTCAAAGCTGACACGAAATAAATAACTAAATACATGAAGCCTTTTATTATATAAAGATGACAGTTGCAGCCAGAAAATTGAAATTTTCTTTTTTGCATATAGCTAACAAAACCATTAATTTAGAGGCACATTCTCAAAACTAGACGAGATAGAAGTTTTCTGATAGCAGATCCTGAAAGCGTGGGTGTAAACTACATACTGTGTCAATTTTCAAGTTCACAACTCATTTCGTTTACAAGATATTGGCATCCAATATAACTGTTTTTAAACATCGCAAGTCGCGAAGGTCATGAATGGAGACCGTGAGGTTGGGCTATTCCGTCATCCCGAGGGGTTATTTCGCCACGTGGCAGAGTTGTCAGTTCTTTAGTCATTACGGCAAAAGTTCCAACAGCAGAAAAATGGTACAAGGTCCATTTCAATGGTGACAGAATTGTCATCAATTTGAAACAAAAAGCGAGCCCCTCAGACAAATATTTGTCAGAAGATAATTCTGTCACCTCTTAAATGGACCTTGTACCATTTTCTGCTGTTAAAACTTTTGCGGCAACGACTAAAAAACTGACAACTTTGCCACGTGGCGAAATTACCTCCCAGGACGAAATAGCCCAACCTAACGGTTTTCCACCCTACTGTGCAAATATTCGTCCCATCACTAAATGAAATTTTACAAAGGAAAATAAGTCCGGCAGACAAAAGAAGGCAATTTAAAAAGCTCAATAGCACATCAGCCCTCCAAGGATAAGTAGATTACCTCGCAATCTCCAGGGGCAGAACCTTCTTCCTTCACAAACACTTGCAAAATCTTGTCAGGCAGCTTCAGTCCCATAACCAGTTGCAGAGGGCTGTCAGGTGGCTCCACTTTTATAACCGGTAGAGAGCTGTGCGGCGGCTCCACTTCCATAGCTGGTAGCAGAGGGCTGTCAAATGGCTCTACTATCACGCTTGTATGGCATGCAAAGGGAATAGCAGTGTTGTCAGGACAATGTGACAAATTTGGGAGTATTTTGCCACTGTAACTTACAGGGCTGCATCATCTTCTGGACCATCACTGCAAATTGTTCCTAGTCAAGCTGTTCGACCCCGGCATTAGCAAACCCTGGGTCAGTGAATTGGACTTCTCTCACTCGCTTCCGTTCTACAACAAAGCATCTGTTAGTGCAGTAAGCACTTTGAAAACGTTCCTCTCTGATGTCTACCCTCATATCAACTTCAAATTTTTATTTAAAAACACATTTACCATAGGGTCCTACTTCAAATTTAAAGACAAGCCCCCCACACCACTTTTGTCCAGTGTTATTTACCGTTACCAATGCCAGGCCTGCAGTGCCTCATATATAGGTAGCACTGGACAACACTTCAAAGCCCGTTTTGACCAACATTTAGGTACACGTATATCCAGTCGTTCCGGCTTACCACCACTACCACATTCAGCCTCCCGCCAACATGCTGAGCAAAACAACCATCCCATCAGCAGGAATGACTTCTTCATCATAGACTATTCAAATACCATTCAGCTTACAACACTAGAGTCTCTCCACATTTATAGAATCAAACCTAGCCTCAACATTATGACCTCGGCTGTACCGCTTCATACTGTGCACACTAAGCCTAGAATCTGCCGACTGTACAGGAGCTGACATCCAGCTCCTCCACACAGCTCTGTTCATTTGCGTCTTAGACTTCCCCCGTTAACATCAATGCTCCCTGATTAGTAGACAATAAAAAAGTTTTTTATTTTATAGATTGTAGGTTAACCATTTTTTTCTGACGATGGGATTCTTAGTCCCGAAACGTTAAATTTTAATTCTGTCAACTGTTATTTAATATTAGACTTTTTCCCTTAGTGTATTTTACTGTAACTAATTAAGTACTGTAGCATTTTCATGGAGATCAATAACCAGGTTGCAGAAGATGGCAGAAGTGATAACAGTAGCTAGCAGTAGTAGGAGCATTCTAGCGATGCAGAGGCACAGGGGCTAAATCGAGCCGAGCCATTCCTGTAGTTTAACAAAGGTTTACACACCACTAGGGTGCAAAATATGTCTCATTTTATGAAAAAAAGATATTGGAAAAAATTATAGGTACTTTCACAAATAGCAGGTACCGACAATATGTGTATCTTGCAAATAGAATAGAGGCACAATTGATGGTAGTTTTAATTGTGATGGGTTCATCACAGTTTGTTACTAGAGCACTCTGAGAGTGCATACCTCTGCCAAACAAGGCAGCAGTAAAGAAATTCAAACCGGCTCTGAAACCATGATATTCCTTATATCAGCACCAAAATCTTATCACCTGCGCCTTTTGATAATGTTAACAGTGTCCGTAACTTTCTTGGATATTCGTTCATAACTTTTTGAATTATGCTGCTAACAAACTTTTAACAAACATAAGTCAAACACACAAACAGACCTACTGATCATCAACAAAATTTAATTAACTATATCTTTAAACATTACGAAACATTACACAAACAGACCTACTGATCATCAACAAAATTTTGAATTAACTATATCTTTAAACATTAAACATTACGAAATAGGGTACAGAGACACAGAGATACGACGGGTCTTGCACTAATATTACGGTACTAGGATCCTACTGGACCGATGCCGGAAAAGACCAAGACTCTCGCTGGAGAGATGCTTATATGCACTTTTTTGTGAAAGGATATTGTTACTTTGGCCTCGCATATCGCGGCCAGCTCCGAGGTCAGCCGTCAGCCTTTCAGCACAAACAACTGACATAATATGCCTAGCGAATTCAGAACTCCTATCTCGGTGCATTAAAGAGACAAGAAAACTATTAACACTAAATTTGGATTGCGACATGCGCAAGCTACTTCTCGGATTACAAAGTCGAAAGTTTAAAAAGATTAGACAAGCGGCCGTGGCCGTTAATGAGACTGGTGGGATACAAGAGGAAAATACAAAAGAGACGTATCAAGCGTCCGTGGCCTGTAATGAAGGCCCGGTGGAATGGCTCGCATCTCCTTAGTTGGGCCCGCAGTTGAGAGGCCCGCCTGGGTTGGGCCCTTAGTTGTGAGGCCCGGTCAGGTTGTGAGGGATACTGGGAGTCGCTTCTCTTGTGAGGACCAAGTCCTTGACAACTTTGGAATTTACATAATGTCAATAAGCTATAAACAGTACAATCCAAAACTAAGGGACCAATTTTCAAAATAGCATAACTTTTTTAACCATGCCAGGTATTTCTTCGTTTGCACACTATTAGCCAGTAAGACGTTGATTATTGTAATATAATTAGAGACATGTATGAAGGATAGTAAAAAAGTTGTGAATGAACACTTATCTTTAAATTTATAACGTCCAAAACTAAGGGACCAACAAGAATAAACTGCATTGAACTCAATATTTTGCTAGCAATATTTAGCAAAATGGTGGTGAACAATCAATATTTGGTAAATAGTCATTTGCTTTCGATTACAGCTGCACTTCGTCGACCAGATGACTGAATGAGACTCGGACAATCTTCAACAGTAATTTTCACCCATTCCTCTTGAAGTTTCATGCAAACATCTTCTGTATTGATAGGGTTTCTTGCCATAACTTACACCTCTAGTGTTTTCCAAAGATTTTCGATAGCATTTAGGTCAGGACTTTGTGGTGGCCAATCCATAACTTCGAGATATTGCTGCTCAAGGTAACTAATGACAGTCTTTGCCTTGAAGCAGGGGACCTTGTCTTGCATGAAGATAGGGCTAGGGATACCTGAGTTTACAATGTTCGACATGACAATACCTTCTAACAGATTTTTGTACACCTGAGCATTCACACGAGTTCGACAACGAACCATCACGCTCCCGCCGCCAAACTTCACAGTCTTCTTAGCACACTTTACACTTATTGTCTCACCTTCATGTCTTCTAACAAAGTTGTTACCGTCATTACCAAACAAATTAAACTTGCTTTCATGACTGAAAAACACTAGCAAAATTTTCATGGGACCAGTTAACATGCTTCTTCGCAAACTCTTAATCTCTTTTTCTTGTTCTTGGCACTCACAAGTGGCTTCTGTTGGGGTCTTGCAAATAACCCTATTTCTTGAAGGCGCCGATAAACAGTCTGCCGTGAGACGTTCATATATGTTGTGTCATTCATTTCCCTACTTATCGCAGGTGAGGACTTAAAACTGTCCTTCAATATACGGCATGGGGAGGGGGGGCTAAGTGATCAATTTTAGACAGATTATTCTGAAATTTGCATAGCATATGTATTTTTGAAAACGAAACACATTTTGCTCTTATAAATTTTTTTGATTTTGGCCTTAGTTTTTGAGATAATGGGAAATATATACCATAACTATAGCTATACCTATGCATTTTTCTAAGTTTCAAAAGTATAGAACTCAATGAGTTTCATTCTAGAATACATGCAATGACAGTTTTGGAATCCATGAAACATTCCTAACAAAACTAAGGAGCAGAATTTTCCATTTTTGCCCTTTTTATTAACACAGCTGAAAACTGATTTTTCTCCTATGTTTTAGTTAGGTAGCTAGTGATTGGACAGAATAGGAAATGGAGAGTCCACCTCTGTAGTTTTGTTAAGAATGTTTTAAGGATTCCAAAACTGTCATTGTTTTTATTGTAGCATGAAAACTCAATGAGTTCTATTCCTTTGGAATTTAGAAAAAAAATGCATAGGTATATAAAGTATTTATATAAAATAAAACGGGGTAACTTGGGACGATTTCTGAAGTTTTTGTAATAACTTCTTACTATCAATGATTTTTTGCAACAAACTGGGTGTCATTTTTAGGTGTAGATGAGAGCTACAGAATGGTGTATAAGAAAAATTCTAGCTTTTACCCATAGCAGGCAATAAACGAAAGACGAGCATTCCAAGTTACCCCGGCATCCGGGGCTACTCAGGACACCTGTAAAAAATGTTAGAAGCATGCTTTAAACTATTTTGAGAAGCTCAAATGTCTTTAATGATGATAACAGGTATTCATCATGCATTATTTGACCATATTAATCTATTGGACGAAGTTTTTGAAGTCATATACACCTGTAGAGTAAGACTGAATTATGTTTCTACTATTGTATTTTATCACTAATTTCTCAATTTTTCTCTATTCTACATAAGCACATGACTGATTTGCAGGCAGATGTCTTGACAGGTAGTATACTGTATTGTGAAAAACTGCCCCAAAACTCAGTCATTGACGAAGTATTTAGATAGGCGGCAGTGGATGAACCAATAGGCCCATTCCTAAAGGTATGGTACACCGGAACATACCTACGCCACGACCCTCAATGAGCTATTGCCATTATGCTAGTAGGATATAGAGGACAGGAGAAAAGAGAGAAAAAATGGGGGTAGAATCCATGCCCAAGAGACATTGCTGAATGCATGCAAGCACGATCAAGAGCCGCTAATATGAGGAGCTTAGAGACAACAAACTGTGTAGTTGGAGAGGGAGAGAGAAGATGACGGACTAAGGCAGCCTCGGAAGCTTAAGCCATTAACAGTTTGCGACTCCTGAACTAGGAGTTCTTAGCTGCGGAGGATGTCTCTCCCAACATATGTCAAGACGATTTTTAAATGCGTAGACTGACTCTGCACTAACAATATTGGAAGGAAGTCTATTTCAAATGCTGAATATGAAATACCGCAAAACCCCACTAATTCGCACAGCACGGGGGGAAGGGGGTGACGAATTAGTAGGGATTTCGGATTACCAAGGTACTTACAAATCAAAAAAAAAAAAAAACTCCGTATTCCACAATAATATGATTAAAGAGAGACTGTTCGTGCCTTCTGTGCAGATTTTTCGCTCATTACCTCCTTAATCCAAAAAATGAGAAGCACTTTGCACGGATTACAGAGGTATTAGTACGAACTCTGTAGTTTACCCCATTAATCAAAAAAAAATGCTCATTTGCACTTCAAACTATAATGAGATGTTCGAATTAGGGAGGGTTTTGGATTACTGAGGTGCGGATTAGACGGATTTTACTGCATGAAAAGAACTGCTGACTTAAGATTGTTCTTAGAGCTTTATACTTGAGTTTTTGACTGTTGTTTCGCAAGCAATCATTGCGGTCTCTTTCCGAAGAGCCCCATTGTAGGTGCATCAAATATATGCCGCGCTTGTGAATCCTCTGTATGACGTTTTGAAAAACATTACAATACAAAACATTCCTTGCGATGATGTAGAGTCCACCTAATGTCCTAAAGTATAATATCTTCTCTACACTTCTCAGTGCTTGTTACATGTCCTTCCTAACTAAATTCCTCTATAAATCACAACTAAAAACAAGTTTATAATTCCGCACTGTCGTAATTACTGTAAAGTGATATCCAGTACCAGTATCCAGTACCGCATTTGACGTTACTACTACTTTTTTTATGCAAATACCTAGTAGTACTAATACTTATTGCCAGGAACAACAATGAATAATTCCTCCATTTCCAAGCTATATCAGACTTTTGTACTGGAAAAAAAATTATTGATAAAACGTTTCAACTACTGGGTGTCCCGAATTACCCTGGGTTGCAGGAATGGCTGCCATTCTGTTTCGAGAAGAGGTAGATACATACTGATTGTGAGATTTTATAGTCAATACCCTAGGCTACATTCCGTCTTAAATAAGTTTTTGCTCTCCGCCTTTTAGATTTTTCTCCCCAGACCTTAGCAAGGGGAATTTGGAATAAAATGAAAAATACAATTTTTTTTCTAATATTTTTTATTTGCATGAGCTAAATTGAATACTTTTTATAATGAACCAATAGCAAAAACGTTGGAGTTTATTGCCCTATTTTTAGTTTGGCAAAACTCTGCATAGTTTGCTTTCTACAGCCCTTAATATGTGAAGTGGGACAGCTGTCCCGAGTTACCTGTTCTATGGTATACAGTGGAACCCCGTCTTCCCGGACTGCATGGGGGAGCCCCTTCCGGGAAACGGAATTGATGGGAAAACAAGAAAATCTCAATTGCCAGAAAAACTCTTTTCCGGACGTTTGTCCAGTAAATTAAAACTATTTCCGGGAAATTCAATGTCAGAAAAACCCTGGTTTGCCGCACATTGGTGAACCAAATTGAAGCTATTTCCAAAATTATCAGTCCACACAGCATTTTACATGTACATCTATGCATGAAATAGTAAAACTTGAGGCAGTATTAGTGCTATCCTGACTTTGGTCTTTTGTGAGTGATTGCATCCAAGTTATCATACAATTTTCTATAATAGGTAACCTTTTCTGTAATGACACAAGCCGCAAAATCTTTATAGGACAGTTACCTCATGTTAGTTCCGTCCTGCACAAGAAAGCTTGTTTCTGCTGCTACGATAGTATTAGTGCTATCACCACTTGCGCGATTTTGTGAGTGATTGCACAATTTTTCTTGATAACTTTTTCTGTAATTGTGTAAGCCACAAAATCTTTATGGGGGCAGTTACCTCATATTAGTGCCGTCCTGCACGAGAAAGCTTGTTTCTGCTGCTACGATACGGTAGTTAGCGCTATTGCGACTTGCGGAATTCATTACATTCACATTAAAATCCAAAATTAAACCAATAAATTTCAATTTAAACCAATAAAATAGCACTTCTTAAACAAACACCACGATGTGCAGACGACAACTATGAAATGGCGGAGGTTGCCGCGCATATCCCAGAAGAGACGCTGCGCAATCGGCGAACTTCAGTATCTGCGCAGTGTCATTTCCGGGAAATCATTTGAAAGTCCAGAGCTTTTGCCAGACTTTTTCCGAGAAATACCAATGTTTTCCGGTATTCCGGCTTTGTTTCAGTTTCCCAGAACATTCCGGGAAAACCCCAGAAAAGTAAAAATAATCCGGGAAAATGAGAAGTCCAGGAAACCCGGATTCCACTGTATTTCCATTAGTTATCTCAAAAACTACGGCTCAAATAAAAAAATTGTAGGAGTAAAATGTGTTTCTTTTCAAAAAATACATATAGCTACTATGAAAACTTCAAAACAATCAGTAGAAAATTCAGTATTTTGTCCCCCATGCCCCCTAACTTGCCTCATATAATGTACCATGAGCAAAAGTTTTACCCAAATTGTTTTAATGTCCCAAATGATGCAAAATATGGTTCAATACGCTTTTAGGACCATCACGCATTTTTGATATTTTGAAGTCATATATAAGAAAAAGAACGTATTTTAAGACGTTTTACACGAATGACGTTTTTGTGGCAAATGCTTAGTTTTCAAGATATTCGCCTTCGAAGTTTTTATTAGTGTCCAACATAGTGGCAGCTTGTCAAATAATATGGCGGCGTAACGCGCGGTCACGTTGAAGAGTTTACTTGTTTGTATACGGTACACCACCATCCTGTGTATCAGCGTCAATTACAGTCAATACATAATGATGTTCATTCCTTCAAGCCGTGACCTCCAAGCAAACTCCATCACTGGGCACTGCTTTCAGGCCCTGACGTCTCGTCCTACGCGCCATAACTGGCGGCTTTGACTGCTTTTCACACATCTCATATTAAAGGGATCAGGGAATTCATTTTTTTTTTCTCTGCACATTGAGTGTTCCATCCCTTTTACTAACATTGTAAACAGTGTGACTAGCAAGTTAAAAAAAAATTGGCTTAATATCAGCGATTTGTGTAATTAGTTAGGGTTCATCAGTGGATGCTCTGGCTTAGTCACGGCAATTGGGCTCCTTACCCTATGTGTATAATCACACAAAAATGATTAGGACATGTTTAATATTTACATCAAATATCTACTTGTTGGACCAAAGGGTTTGAGTCAGAAAATTTTGAGGACCTAGAGTCGGGGTCTGAAATTCTGGTGGGCCAGGGGTCGGACCTTGAACCATCCGACTCCACAACCCTGGAAGAAAGCACTAAAAAAGGTGGAGGGAACTTGGGAAGAGTATGTTTAACTAGGCTAGCTGTTTCAGTAATTATCACTAACACACCTGTGCATAGAATAACCAAAATGGCGCCTAGTCACCGGAATGGCAGTGTAATATCTGGAATGGCACCTAAAACAACTGGAATGACACCTGTATGAACAAAATTTTGTGTTATACAAGAGAAATTATAGAATAACTTAATTAAGACTAGTGTAGACTTCTTTTTTTTTCTCTATTTATCTCTACAAAGGGGATGGCAATTCTGTAAACAACTTGGGTAAGCGACGTGGACTCTCATGTGTCAGGCCCCATTTCATAGTGTGGCACTTCTCGCCAAGATCTAGGTGACAACTTGACAAGTTTGCCGCCCTCCAAAATGCGGGTGGCGCCTAGGAGCGCTGCGACCTGTGGAACCCCATTTCATAGTGTGGCACTTCTCGCCTATTAGATCTTGGCGACAAGTTTGCCGCCCTCGGAAATGCGGATGTCAGGGTAGCATGGAACAGCAGGAGGTACCTGCGGCGATACAATGTCAACAAAATAGAGTTTGATATCTTACGGTATGAATTAGAAACATAGAGGATAAAAGAGAGAACTTTTTCTTTAGGAATAGATATTAAATGAGTTAGAAGAGAAAATTGTTGATATTGCTTGAAATATCTTTAATAGATGAAGAATGGGCCTAATATAAGTTTAAATGGACTCTAAATGTTTTACAACCCGTAGTAATATGAACAAAATTTCCTTAACTCAAGGGTGACATTCCGGTCATCCTATGGTTTCAGGCGTCATTCCGGTCATTCTATGTACCCCTAACTGGCCTAACACACTTCAAACTATTCATCCTTACTATATGGTTGATGCACCACACACTAGGTACTACCCTTCAATCTTCACACCTCTAGCTAGTCAATTACAACTGCATTCCCTTAAAATACTCAAATAAAATCAGTAAGATAGCTACCTACCCTTTTAAGAAGCCAGCAAAAAGCCAGCTTGTGCCTATGGTAGAGATGCAGATATACCGAGGTACAGCTCTCACACAATTATTGATTTCAACTATTACACAAGAATACAAATTTCAGTACTTTTACAAACATATCAATACAAACTTAGACCTACCGAAACTACAAAAACAATATGAAACGCACTTTAAAGAAAGAGCAACACACCACCACACCACGTCGAAGTTTGAATAGTCGCTTCTAGCAAAATTTGTAAGCAATGCACAGTTTAGTTTGTAAGCTACATGTTACAGAGAGACAAGTCCCGTAAGAAATGGCATTAGAGCAAATAGGTGACGTCGACTTTGCACAGAGAGTATACAGGCAAACCACATTCACACTAGAGCAGATTATACGGTTATTGGTCAGTATAAAGAACAAGTAGCTCAAACGCAGTTTTACGTTCCTAAAAACACAATAGGTAAAAAATTAATTTAAATAAGAAAATGATGGCAATTATGCCAGGTGGATTCCAGCGTCACTTCTACAAGTTTTAAACACTTTAATTTACTTAAACAACTTTCATAAATACTAGAGCACTCTGAGAGCTCATACTTCGGTTGAGCGAGGCAACGGTAGCAAAAGATTCAAATTGGCTCTGAAACCATAATTTTCTTTACATAAACTCCAAAATCCAATCATTTGTGCCTTTTGATAGTAATAACAGCTTGTTCGATTTTCGTGAAGATCAGTTCATAACTTTTTGAGTAAAACTGCTAAAAAAAAAAGTTATGGCAAACATACAAACGAACCAACTGATCTGCACCAGAATTTTATCATTTATGTCTTTTACCATTAATAACAACCCCTATAAATTTTATAAGGATCCATTGCTTCTTTTTTCAGTCATTGTGCTAACAAACATGAAATTATAAACAGTGACAAACGAACGAACAAACGGATCATTACCAAAATCTGATCATCTACTCTTTGTTATATACCTAACAACTCATGTTAATTTCATAAAAATCCATCCATAACTTTTTGAGTCAGGGCATTGAGGAAAATGAGGCAGACAAACAAACAAATAAACGGATGAACATATCTTCACCAAAAGTTAATCATCTGTTCCTCCTAACATACCTGAAAATCCCTGTAAATTTCATCCGGATCAAGTAAAAATAAGCACTCTCGTAACTGGCTAGTAATCAGAAGCACGCCCGAATTTGAGCAAGCAAAGATAAGCACTAATTAATATCATCAAATAAGTAGAGTTAACCACTCCAACTTGGAGTGAGTAGGCATTTTATTGTTTGGTGTTGGAACACATATCAATTTGAAGTATTATTGAGTGACATTTAGCGAACATATACAATGAAATATATAATTAAAACTACAACATTAAAATAAGATGTCGAGTCAGGAAACCATAAAATATGCACATATTTAAGCAAATAGATATTGTAATGTAATAGTGTTACAACTATGAGGTTTGAAAAAATGCAAGATTCAAACAAAAGCACTCTGAAAGTGCACACCTCCGTCAAGTGAGGCAACGGCAGCAAAAAATTCAAATTGGCTCTGAAACCATAATTTTTTGTATAAACTTCAAATCTAATAATTTGTGTCTTTTGATAGTAATAACAGCTTGTGCAATTTTCTTGAAAGGCCGTTCATAACATTTTGAGTTATACTGCTAACAAACATTATGGCAAACATGAGTCAACCATACAAACGAACAAACCGATCTGCACCAAAATTTTATCATTTATGACTTTTAACATTACTAACAACCCCTATAAATTTCAAAAGATCCATTCAGTATTTTTTGAGTTATTGTGCTAATAACATAAAATTAAAAACAGTGACAAACGAACGAACAAACAAATGAATCTGTCATAGTATTGCTGCTTTAGCATCTTTTATAAACTCCATTCTATTTGTAATAAAGTAGTTTTATCGTATAGCTGATCTTACGTCCGTTATTCTGTAGTCTGTTCTTACTCTTAGACGCACTGTAACTTCAAGTCATGTGACCCGTTCAGTACTCAGTTTTTACCCAGCCTTTGTATCGCAAGCATGTCTTAATAAATGACTAAACAAACTCCGAGTATCTGTGCCATAGTCGCCGAACCTGCGTTAGCTATTGCCGAACCCGACAGAATCATTACCAAAATTTGGTCATTTAGTCTTTGTTGTATACCTAACAACTCATGTTGATTTCATAAAATTCCATCCATAACTTTTTAAGTTATAGCATTGAGAAAAATGAGGCAGACCAACAAACAAAAGGATGGACATTTCTTCACCGAAAGTAAATCACCCGTTCCTCCTTACATACCAAACAATCCCTGTAAAATTCGTCCAAATCGGTTCGAACTTTTTGAGTAATCTTAGTGACAGACAGCTAGACAGACAAACATGGCGAAAGCATAACCTCCGTAGCGGAGGTAATAAGAGGTCAAGTTAGGAAACCATCCAAGCATATACAAATTTAATAAAACTGATAATGTCTTGCAATAGTGTTACAAAATCTATGAAACTCATCGTTCTTGTTTCGTTCGCTCCGCGTGAATTCAAGAAAATCAGAGTTCAGAAATTCTCTCATACATCCGAGCATCTTTTTTATTCTTATTTGTGTTTGTTCCAATAGCTCTCCACTGCTTGCGTATGAACGCCAGTAGTCCTGTCAATAAAATTCAAAGAGTAGTTAACAGTGAAGTGCAGATGTCCAAGGTCCCTTTGAATGTTCCCGTACGCTTTCCATTGATCGCTGTGAATAACTGTTCCAGGCATAACTACTTTCTTAATTATTGGCAACAGTATTTCGGCATTGTACGAGTCGACTATCTCCATATAACCGTGAGATGGTGATGAAGTAGGGCCAACTATTCCAACTGCCCAAAGAGGACTCTTGAGCATATGTCCCCTATGGTGCTTTGTTTTTTCGAAATTATGACTAAACCAGGACACATCAATTTGTACCCAAGCATCTGGTGCACCAAGTTTGATAGGGTTGATTTCAACGTGTTTCATACAAATTTCACGAAAAAGCTAAATATGTCAATAACTGTCAGTTTAGAAACATTCAATGACTGTTCGGTCGGTAAAACACTCAGTTCCCGACATCAGTAAAACATTCCTTCTATTCACTTTTGCAAGAAAGCTTTGAGCGATAAAAACAACCAATCTTCTCGAAATGATTCGTGTTGCACATATGTACTGCATTCCTTAACATTGCACTTTCAGACATAATATATGTCTTAAATTGACGAACGTTTATAACGAAATTTGAGCAAGTAAACAATAGCACTCCCGAATTTCAGCAAGTAAAGATAAGCACCCCCGTGGGAACAGGGAGAGCTTATCTTAACTTGACCCTTTCGTCCAAATCGGTTTATAACTTTTTGAGTTATCTTGGTGGCAGACAGACAAACAAACAGACAGACCGAGGGATAAACACGACGAAAACATGACCTCCTTGGCCAAGGTAATAAACATTTTTCTGTGTCTTACAGAGATATAATAAACGCAAAAAATGCGTTAGTGATCCTGACATTGTCAAAAGAAAGCGTAAAGCCTTTCCATATTGCGTGCGATTTATGTAGGTGTAAAACATTACCATGTGATATTCATTTATGCTACTATTCTGTGACATTGCGAACTAGCTTTTTTATTTCTTTTGTGTCAGGGTTATAAGCTGTTTTGTAGCCATTGACAACAGAGGACAAAAAGAAATATACTCTTTACGAGCATTCATTATGAATCAGCGTGACAGCCGCCGTCCAAACACACGGCCTAACGGACGGCTGTTCCCAGGTTAACGTTTATGATGAGGTTGTGCCAGGTACAATTCGCGCGCAGCTAACATAAGCAACTGGTAGCATCGAAGCTCAGAGGCCTGTCGCATTCAGTGCACTGGGTAACCCCGGGTTACGCAGTGTGACCTCGAGGGTAACTCCGTCTCCAAAATCCGTGTCGCATTGAGGTGTTTATCGTCAATGAGACACGTCAGGGTTACCCGGTGTTACGCAAACTCGTTACCCTGCAAAATAGGTGGGTAGCGAGCGAAGTTACCCAGAATGGATGCCAAGTCTCGCCACATATGCATCGAATAAAAATGCGTATTATTATGTTTTGTGACCAGTGAAGACGTATTTTTCATATACATGTGTTATTATTTTGTTACTAGGTTATATTCGTCGCAAATAAAACCAAATATTTATTTATTTAGCCGAGTGTTTAAATATTTCGATAGCGCTTGTTGGTTTGTTTACCTTTTGAGCTCTTACGCAGCGTAACACCGAGTAACTCTGAGGCAATCTGAATGCGACAGGCCTCAGGTTCGCTTCACGTACAGGGAGCGTGTGGCTAGCCGGCGACATGGAGCCTCTGAGGCTTGTCTTGTACTGCAGGAATTTCAGGTTGGTGCTTTGGCTTCATCCCATTATTTTGAGTTTCAGGCGTTGACTCTTCATCGCTTACGTGTGATACATCTGGATACTCAATCTTACTTCGCAAACGGGAGGCTTTCGTTGTTTCACCATAAGCGAGTTGCTTCAAACACCTGCAACACGACTTGAGGTGATGAAGCCAAAGTTTCTGTCTGTAATTCCGGACAAGTAGAGTCGAGTGGGTTTGGTTCAGATCAACTTTACCGAGCCCAACTCGAACGAGTCACATAATGAAGACAACAACTGGCAGCCGCGGAAATTCCGCCCGCCAGGAAACATCAGCCTTCAGGGTTGTGTCGCAATCAGCAATTTTGGGGTTACCGGTGCTACACCGCGTAACACCGGTGACCCAGCCAGTCGCAACCCGTGTCGCAGTCATAGGTCATATATGGCGTACCTTGTAAACAGAAAAGTATCTAGTATTGTATCTATAGATACATTGAAGTATCTAGTATCTGTATCTACGTACATTTGAAAAATTGTATCTAGTGTCTGTATCTAGATACATTTTATGGGTGTATCTGGTATCTAGATGCATCTTACGGGTGTACATATCTAGTATCTAGATACATTTTACAGGTGTATCGAGTATCTAGATACATTTTACGAGTGTATCTAGTATTTAGATACATTTTATGGGTGTATCTAGTATTTAGATACATTTTACGGGTGTATCTAGTATCTAGATACATTTCACGGGTGTATCTAGTATCTAAATACATTTTACCTGTGTATATAGCGTTTAGAGTCATTTTACTGGTGTATCTAGTAACTAGATACATTTTACGGTTGTGTGTCGATACATTTTACGGGTGTATCTAGTATCTAGATACATTTTACGGTTGTGTCTAGATACATTTTACGGGTGTATCTAGTACCTAGATACATTTTACGGTTGTGTCTAGATACATTTCACGGGTGTATCTAGTATCTACAGTAGATACATTTTAGAGTATCTATGCCCAGCTCTACTTAAGGGCATGATGTAAAGTTTATGTTGGCGGATGTTGAGGGAGCTAGCATTGGAGGCTGACCGAGTGTTGCCACCCCGCGCTCCTGTCGTACATCCCGGACCAGCGGCGCCTTGAAAGCCTAATTGCGGCGCCCTAACGGCCGCACCCAAGCAGTTCCATAACCCCAACGGGCAGCACTGGGTAACCTCATACCTCACGGACGGTAACTTCAGTTCTCGGGGTTAGGTCGAATGGTTAACCCCTCAGGAGGCAGCTGTCCGTGACCAGAGAGCTAACCACACTGCTGCTAATGCATTTTTGACATTTACAGTGTAGTTATCCATTATTTAAACATAAGCAAGAAATTGTTCTGCTGCTTATGACATCGAGAAAATGTCTTTTTCTAAGAAATCGAATCAAGTTTTATTTAATTTGAAAACTTTATCAGGAAAAGAAGTAACAAACAACTTTGAGGATAAATCTTTAGAAATAATGACATTGAAACATACAAAGTGCAGTTATAGAAACGCACCACATAAAATATACCCTAATGTTGTCTGTTCAAACCCAAAAATTGGTAATTTTTATGCACGTCCGCTCGGGCGTCTAAAGACCACACATGTAAACACGCTTATGATACTGACAGCGGGCTAAAGTCTATGCGTTTAAGGCTTTCAGACCAACGAATAATACCGGCTTCAATTATCGCATTTTCAAATTTATCACACAGTTCCCAAATTTTTACCTCCGCCAAAGAGGTTATGTTTTAGTCGTGTTTGTCTGTCTCTTTGTCTCTGTGTGTTTGTCTGTCTGTCTGTTTGTCACCAAGATAACCCAAAAAGTTATGAACCGATTTGGATGAAATTTACAGGGATTGTTAGGTATGTTAGGAGGAACAGATGATTAACTCTTGATGAAGATATGTCCATCCGTTTGTTTGTTTGTTTGTCTGCGTCATTTTTCTCGATGCCATAACTCAAAAAGTTATGGATGGATTTTGATGAAATTAATGTGAGTTGTTAGGTATATAACAAAAAGTAGATGACCAAATTTTGGTAATGGTCCGTTTGTTCGTTCGTTCGTTCGTTTGTCACTGTTTTTAATTTTATGCATGTTAGCACAATAACTCAAAAAATAATGAATGGATCTTTATGAAATTTATATGAGTTGTTAGTAATGGTAAAAGACATGGATGATTAAATTTGGGTGCAGTTTGGTTGGTTTGTTTGTATGTTTGACTCATATTTGTCAAAACGTTTGTTAACAGTATGACTCAAAAAGTTATGAACGGATCTTCAAAAAAATTGAACAAGCTGTTATTAATATAAAAAGGCACAAATGATTGAATTTTGGAGTTTATATAAAGAAAATTATGGTCTCAGAGGAAATTTGAATTTTTGCTACCGTTGGCTCACTTGGCGGAGGTATGCGCTCTCAGAGTGCTCTAGTTTAGTATTGTGTTCCTTTTTATCCATCAACGCCTCCCTCGCCGCATCAACTCCCATCCCCTCACCTCCCAGCTCCCCCATACACCTCTTCCTCACTCCCAGCTCCCCCATACACCTCTCCCTCACCCCCAGTTCCGCCATACACCTCTCCCTCAACCCCAGCTCCCCCATACACCTCTCCCTCACCCCCAGCTCCCCCATACACCTCTCCCTCACCCCCAGCTCCCCCATACACCTCTCCCTCCCCCCCCCCCCCCCCCCCCCCCCCCCCCCCCCCCCCCCCCCCCCCCCCCCCCCCCCCCCCCCCCCC
>LQNS02277812.1:7578467-7589531 GCA_001587735.2 Parhyale hawaiensis
CGTGATGTCAGTGCTGCGTATGGTCCAGTCTACCCCGTGATGTCGGTGCTGCGTATGGCCCAGTCTACCCCGTGATGTCAGTGCTGCGTATGGCCCAGTCTACCCCGTGATGTCAGTGCTGCGTATGGCCCAGTCTACCCCGTGATGTCAGTGCTGCGTATGGCCCAGTCTACCTCGTGATGTCAGTGCTGCGTATGGTCCAGTCTACCCCGGGAGGTCAGTACTGCGTACGGCCCAGTCTACTCCGTGAGGTCAGTGCTGCGTATGGTCCAGTCTACCCAGTGAGGTCAGTACTGCGTATGGCCCAGTTCTACCCCGTGATGTCAGTGCTGCGTATGGTCCAGTCTACCCCGTGAGGTCAGTGCTGCGTATGGCCCAGTCTACCCCGTGAGGTCAGTGCCGTCCAACATCCGCTCTACGTTCAACGTCCCCCATTTGATGTCGATGCCCCGCACGTTCTGCACCACCCACTGCCTGGCCGAGCTGCAGAGGCTCTCGCACTCCAGAAACGCCCGTGTGGGTGGCGGCATCACGGAAGTAAGGACATGTTGCAGACCACCAACCCTGAGGCGGGACTGTCGTAAGTAGAGGTACCTGGACAGGGAGTCGAATAAGGGGAAATATTACACTCAAGACTGGTGCACACTCGTCTACTTCACCTCGCACTTGAAGAAATTGCGCTCCATAATAAACTTGATAAAATGAACAATTCCACAGAAATTTTAGGTCAAAACCCGCGAATTTAGAGTACTCGGCTGCTAAAAACCTTGATGATGACTAACAAATTTTTTTAGCCCTAAGGCAGTCATCAGTAAAATCAAAGGAAGTGAAAAATACCCAAAACTTCACAAATCATCGATGGTGGCAGTCTTACAGCGATCGATTTAAATGGCACAACGGAAATTGATGACCAAAACTGCAAAATCATGTCTCTTGAAGAAGGCGCTATGGCTGCGAGGCATTCAGCACCGGTGCCTGCGAATATCTATCCAGGTAATTACCTCCTCCGAGCAGGTTATGTTTTTTCGTGTTCGTATGTTATTCTGTTTGTCTTTTTGTCTGTCACCAAGATCACTCAAAAAGTTGTGGAAGGATCTTTACGAGATTTGCTAGGATTGTTAGGCATGTTAACGGTAACAGATGATTAACTTTTGATGAAAATCCGTTCATCTTTCTCTTTGTCTGTCTGCCTATTTTTTGTTAGGGCCATAACTCAAGAAGTTATAGACGGATTTTCCGAAATTTTTGTGATTTGTTAGGTATGTTACGATTAGTGAGTGACCAAATTTGGGGATTATCTGTAAGTTCGTTTGTTGGTCTCTATGTTTGATTTTATGCTTGTTAGTAAAATAACTCAAAAACTTATGGATGGATCTTCATGAAATTTACAGAAGTTTTTAGTATTGTTGAAAGACTTGATTGATTAAATTTTGGTAATGATCAGTTTATCTGTTTGTATGTTTGACTTATGTTTGTCATAAAGTTTGTTAGCGGCATAACTCAAAAACTTATCGACGGATCTTCATGAAAATTGCAGGAATTATTAATACTATCAAAAAGCATACATGATAAGATTTTGTTGTTGATACGAAAAAAAATCATGGTTTCAGAACCAATTTGAATTTTCCATTACCGCTGTCCTGCTTAGCGGAGGTATACGCTTTCAAAGTCCTCTCTAGTTTAAAATGATATTTCATAGCAAGCCGTGCTGAGTCTATCTTATTATTGCCATTATATTTACAAGACATTTCTGTTTATCCGAATAAGATTTCATTCATATGGTGGATGAGCTAATAAAGTGTACAAGTTCTGAAACTCCAGCCATTGATATTTACACTCCAAAAAGAGAGCAGGCTCATAAGATACATGACAGGAAACCTTTGTTCATAACTCATTTGGCCTCGCTTTAACAAACATTCCTATTTCTATGCCAGCTCGTCCTTAACAGACCCAAAGACGATACAACGAATAATAAAGGATCTGATGTCCTCCGCTGGTGAGCCAACAGCACGAGGTTAGTGATAAGGTTCGCTAGCGCAGCGATTCTATGCAGCATCGCGAAGGTCAAATATTTTGTCTCGGCATTTCAGCCGGAAAGTCGTGAGTGACGGCGAAATCAAATAAGTGTGTTCGGTGTCTCAAATTTATGAAGCACGCGCATCTCCAAACCTACACGGCTTGGCTTTCAGTCAACCCGGCGGCACCAAGCATGAGACGTATAGAGGAGAAGATAGAAGAAAGAAACGCCCTTATGGCTGGCCCCTTCCGTTGTTCTCCGCACGGGTGAAGGTAGCAGTCCCGCGGGAAAACGTTGGCTAACTCGATCGACGGCCCACCTCGCAGAACAAAAGGGTTCACCTATCTTACCAGGAACTCCGGGAAGAGGGCTCAGGTCGGTCGTTGAACCTTCAGTTTCGGCACCATAGTTCTTAGCGACCCTTGGTCGGTTGCAGCTGTACTTACTCCCCTGGGGCCAGTTGGCCTTCAGTATATCTCACAAACCAGTGTATGTAGGTTTTCCAGTGGAGCACAGAGTCAAAGCAAAGTTGCATTTACCTTAGCCTACCTATCCTGACGAACTAACCTTCTCAGCAGGAACTACGGCCAGCTGCAACATCACCTGCGGAGGTGGCACTTAGGACCCTTGGGTTCGTGAGACCCACACATATTTTGGCAGGGAAATCATCCGCCAGAATATATCCGTGAGGGCTGCGAGCCAACAGAAGCAGCTGCAAAATGAGTGAAGTTCGCCACGCAGTTAGAGCAGTTGCTACGTACGAGTGCAGTTTTATCCACGCGATGGGCACAAGTAAAAGAGAGACAAAGAACAAATATCAAACAGGAGCAAAATAATTAGTGTCAAATCTTTGCATCAGATTCGCAGTCGGAGCTATTGGTTCCTGGCTTCTACCAAACTGCCTTCCAATGTTCGCACGCTCCACACCAAGCTCACAGCCAGAGCAGGAGGCGGAAGCTCCACAGGCGCATGAAATTCGAGAAAGACACACGTTGCTCCCCGGAGTCGTACGCGTATTGGACCCAGAAGCCTAACACGCGTTAGTCCCAGGAGTCGATTACGCAATGGTCCCAGGAGTATAATACACGTTGGTTCCAGGGGTCGGACACAAATTGGTACATGGAATCTAATACAGGTTGGTCCCAGAAGTCGGACACAAATTGATCCAAGGAATATAATACACGTTGGTCCCGGAAGCCTACCACGTGTTTGTCTCAGGACTCCACCACGTGTTTGGCCCATGAATCCACCACGCGTTGATCCCAGGAATCCACCACGTGTTGATCCCAGGAATCCACCACGTGTTGGTCCCAGGACTCCACCACGTGTATGTCGTATGAATCCACAACGCGTTGGTCCCAGGAATCCACAACGTGATTTGTTCCAGGAATCCACCACGCGTTGGTGCCAGGACTCCACCACGTGTACGTCCCATGAATCCACAACGCATTGGTCCCAGGAATCCACCACGCGTTCGTCCCAGGAGTTGGATACTCTTTGGTCCGGACTTAGTCACCTACATTTTGACTCCAAATCCCCATTCAATATACATAACACAGCACTGTGTGTATCCTCACCATACTTTGGGCCTCGGGAAGAAGCGCAGAACTTTGATCATATTCTCCACATCACAGTCGCCGGCGTCAAAGAAATGAACTCGCGACATCGAGGAGTTGAAGGATAAGTTAGGAAACTTCCTGCGTACGTAGGCATGGTTCCAGTCCTGCACGGGGATGCTCACATCTGGGGAAGTCAGTAAAGTAATTATCAATTATTATTCTATTGATTTTATCATTTATATTTTTGTTATTTTTATTGCATAAGCGAGCTTAAGCCTCATCCAACACACACAAAAAAACCTATTCTAAGAGAGGAAATGAAAGAGTCTTACCTATATGTCAAGATAAACGTAGAACCTATGCACGACGGTCTTCCGACACACAGGATCAATCTGCATGCGTGCAGCAAATCGGAACAAGAAAAAGAACAGATTGAAGCATCATCAGCAGGCACTTGAAACTGGGAGTAAGCAGAGCAGGCTTACCCTTAAGGTAACCTTAAGGGTTCCGCCAGTGGCACTGCTTCCCATAAAATGGGATGGGCAAATTTGATCAACTCATCAGTAACTCAATATAGCAATATAAAAATGACCTAACTCAAAGCTCATCTAGATGGAGTGCCCACTTTGAAGAGTCGGCTAGGATAAAACTTTGCACATAAGCCTGACTCTGCGATGCGGCGGACAGTTTACCGTATGATTAGATTAGACAGTAAACAATAGATGGACCAACTAAATCAATTGTTGCAGACACGCGAGCTCGGCGACGTTACGTAAGTTGGGGCATAAACGAAGAAATTTAATTACGGGAATGTAGAGTTTTCGGCTGCAGCGCGCTTAGGACTGCTGGAAGAGGGGGCCGTAACTGTAGAGGATGCTGCTCCCAATGTCTGTCAAGACAATCTTTGACGCATTGACCGACGCCGCCTGACAACTTGGGGGGGGGGTCTGTTCCAAATGTTCACAATGAGTACGGTAACCACTGTTGGCTTAGAGTAGTTCTTCGGTTTTTTATGCTTTCTGGTCGTTGTCCCACAGGCGAACGTGAACGTTTCTCTTGAAAAGTCCGTTGTCGGCACGTGCTTAAAACCCATTAAGTATGTATTTGAATGTATATATCATTTGCTCCTGAGATCGTCTTTTTTTGAGAGAGAGGGGCCCCACTTCGTGTAGGTCACAATTGTACGGCTTGTTTCGCAGCTGAGGTATCAACTTTGTTGCTCTCCGTAGGCTTCTTTCCATTTTACATATCAATATCTTTCCACTTGCGTGGCGACCAGAGTTGAACAGCAAGTTCTAAATGCGGGCACACTAGCGCTTTGTTCAAAGAAATGATTAGGCTCTTGGATTAGTACTCAAAATTCCTGGTAATGAATCCTAGAACTCTGATTGTCACTTTCAACTTGATAACTGTAATGATCGTTTGTGATAGCTAATTCCAAGTCAAGTTGTTGGGTAACAGCTGTCAATTTCATCCCGCTCATTCGCAATTGGGCTGAAGGGTTCTGAGGCTTCAGCCTAACGTGCATGACTGAACATTTATTGCCATCAAAACACATCTATCAAGATGCAGACCATGCCATGAGGCGGATGAGGTCTTGTTGGAGATCAAGTCTATTCGTGATAGAATGGCATAGTTTAGTGCTTTCCGGCGGCCACCCTCTCGGTGGTGAAGTGACAACGGTTCAGCATCGCATCAAAGGAGGCCCGGGTTCGAATCCCCGGACGGCACGCTACGGATTTACACTGTGTGGAGCACTCCAGCACCGAGAGGCCAGGTGATGCACGATGAGGAATCCTAAATTGACTCTCAGCACGGACTGCTTCTCCTGCTCTTCACACTACTGGATCTTCAAAATTCTAGAATTAAGGCAAAAAGAAAAACCTCTATGGGTGTATCAATTGTACCCTGTATACGAGATACGGATTATCGAGAAACTAGGGTATTCGGTAAGTGTTTCGAGTAACTCGTGAACCAGCTGGAACCGCATCATCACTGGACGAGCAGTTCGCGTTGAGTAGCGGCGGCGAACCACTGTTTTGCGTTTGCGCGTTTTGTACATACATGACACGTAGTATTGATGTTCCCACCCAATTTTTCTATTAAATTCTAATATTCCAAAGATCAAAGAAGAGTTTTCAATAATTCTTGTCGTCCGAAGTTATGATATTTATCTACGATTGGCGATACATAATGATGAATTTGATTTTCCTGCTCTATAAATAATAACGCATTTCTCAAGGTACAACGAAGAATTTCATTTGTGTTCGAGGTCTCTGTGATCGCTAAAATTACTTTTGTTAATGGTTACGTTATTCGCGCTCCAGGCTAGATTTCAATGGGTAGTCAAGTTATGGTGTACAGTATACCTAAAGCCGAGGCCTATGGCCAACGCTATACTGTCTGACGGGAACAAATAGTTGGTACGTACTCTGCACGGGACCTAATGAGCAACGCTGAGCAGACGTAGTACGGAAAGTCCTCCCGAATCCGACAGATCGCACCGCATGGACTCTGATAACTAGGACATTGGGCTCAGCGTGTAGCACTGAATTGATGCAACGGACCCAACATTATTACATCAAACAGATACCATCTAATGTAGTCATCTGTAGAGAGTCTTATAAGTAATCCAGAACAGGCGCAGCGTACAAAATCTCCCCATTATCCAGCAGCCGCCCCCGCAGCTACTCACGCAACTGGACTCTGTCTGGCACAAAGCAGTCGTACGACGGTTCATACGACTTCTTCTGAGGGTAGTAACTTTGTGGCTCCAAATAGCAGCCAATGGTCCGGATCTTGGGAGCAGCCGCGTTGGAAGGAGATGCGTTCAGCTGCTTCAGGATATACTTTGCATCTGACCAATTGCCGAAGTAACTCTTCATGGAGGACCTGCCAATAATAATAAAAGTTCAATGAGCTCTTATGAGATACAAGTTAATGTTTTTTCTCCTTGCTATTATCATTTATTTAATTAAATAAGCTCGGTAGAAGAAGGCGCACACCTCAACTAGGAATCCCATACGCTTCTGGTATGGGATACATACATAACTCCTCTGGGTTATAGCGAACTGTAATGCAAAAGTCGATCACAAATATTCTAAGCAATGATCTCACTCTCCGAAAGCTTACATGCGAACTGCGTTTCTCGACAGTAAGGTCAGTGCACTCTTCTACCCAGTACACAGTGAGCACCAGAAAACAACTCCCCACAAGACACGAAGAGCCGTACCAGTGTTGCCGCACGGCTGCCTGCATCCCGCTGTCATGTAGCTGGTCCCCCTCCCAGAAGCTCGACAGGAGCACCAGGTTGACATGGTAGCTCCTAGGTATGAGTCCCGTTAGCAGCCGGTCCACATCAGATAGCCGAGGACCCGTCCCGTGCGAGGTGACCTGGATGGTTCGGAGTGGCTTGATGGGGACACAGGGTAGCGCTGCCAGGGCCTCATCAACTTCTGCTTGGTCGCCTATGACCATGTAGCTGCTGCCGTTCTGCTGCTTACTGTACCGACCCAGCTGCAGAAGGCGCTGCTCCAGAGCCTACCAAACCCAAAGAATAAGTACATATATCAGCTACAGTTGATCTAATTAAACAATACTAATGATAGTAATACCACGATGCTTGCAATTGTCTTTACTTCAAATGACTCGGCTGCTGTAGGCGCTGCTTCAGAGCCTGTCCAATTCAAGTAATGAGAGCCTAATATACAAAGGACAAGTTCCTTGAGAGGCACCTACTGTTTTAAGAACTAATTAACTGGTAAATAGCGTCTTCATAAGTTTTCAATACTAATCTTTTACCTGCTAAGAATCTTAAGCAATGTTAATTATCAGAAAATTAACATTAGCTAGTTAATATAAATTAGTTTGACGTAGCCTCTGTAAGCCAGTGAAATTCAACTGGTATAAGACAGGAAGAGGCAGAGACATTTTGCAGTCTATGAGACACATGAAACTCATACACGAGTTTGCTCCACTGATGATCATCATGCGTGAGTACTGCAAGTTGGAAAAGAAAAAGATGAACATATTAAAGCATCAAAAGTAAAATTATGAAACTAAAAGAAATTTACGTTGGCACAATAAAAATATCTCGATGGCCTAGATTGCTGGTTCTCAACTAGTTGGTTGTTCCTGGTGGCTTTTTGAGTACTCCACCGTATTTGTCCACTAACTGAAAAAGACTTTATAAGTTTAACTTGACTGGCTGTTTCATTTTATATTTTATAATACAGTATTCCCTCTTAAAAATGAACTAGCAATTTCTACGGCAAAAACGTTTGTTCTGTTTGCTTCACTATTTTAGAGAAAAGAGTAATGGTCAAAATTTTTATTTTGTTCGGGTGATGGCCCATGGCACGGGACAAGTTGGGAATCACTTATCAAGGTAATGGTAAAGTCTTGGATCTGCAGAGGCACCACTCCCCATAACATAGGATAGGCGAATCGAACCGACCATAGGCTGTGGCCCCTTTTATGCATCCATGAATATATATATATATATAGATTTTAGGACCTCTTGCATTTTAGAAATGAGCAGTCTTTTCTATTTTCGTCTTGCTGATTCTTCTTCCTGCTAAGTGAGGTAGCATGACTGCCCTATGGGCAAGTTAGGGTCAGTTCGCAGCAGGCAGCACTACCCTAGGCGCAAAGTACAACCTCATGGTTCCTCAAAAGTAATAGTTTTCTTCTATCTTATGCTACCTACCCATAAAGTACACTGTGATTTAAAGAGAGGAAGAAAGAAGGGATATAATGTCATGAGATATATGTGACCCATACGCATGGGTTAATGCGTATGGGAACAGCAAGTTGGAAAAGAAGAGAAAAATTAAAGAAAAATCATCATCAGTAGGAGTGTATAGGTGGGAAAAAGTAAAGTGGGTATGAAAAAATGCATCCCAAAGACCTAACTAAGGCTATAAAGTAGCCTGTATGATCCTTTTTGGGGCGCTGTTCCCCATAACGTAGGATTTACAAACCTGACTAACCTAACCCTATGTCCCCTGAGAGGTGATGACTCCAGATCTTATTGAGCGCAAGCCAGGAACCAATCTCAGATGATTTGTGATCTTAGTAGCTGCGTGCTTCCGTTCTCAGCTGTAACACCTTGTATCGCTCGTTCGATCCCCGTGAGGCACACGGGCTCTTTGCAGATCTTGGTGTGCTGACTCGGCAGTTGTGTGTGCTTGCTCGGCACCGTGGCGGAACTGCTTTCCTCAGAGATGAGGGGGGTGGGGGGTCTCGGGTTATTTGTTCCTTCCGTCAAATTGGCGCCATAGTTCGTAACCCGAGGGCGACTGCGACTACAATTGCTCATCTGGGGCCGGTGGGCCTATACCCGCAGCACAAACCAGTGCATGTGGGTTTCCCAGGTGAGGGTGTGGTCTAAGTTGACTTTACCTTTACTTTAGTCATATAAAGCGGCTATAGAGCTCCAGATCAGACGTAGCTATCGTTAGGCAAAAGTTGTAAAATAACACTAGGGTGAAAACCAATGATCTAAATATATGGTAAATTTATATCTAATGTAAATAAAAATTACCGTTTTGGCTCTTCGACCATCTTCAGCAATTTGAAATCAGTTCAAAGGCACATAAATACAATGACTGTGAAGCGTGCAGTCGTAAATGGTGAGTTTCAAAAAGAACGAGTACTTCGCTATTCTCAACCAACCAGAATAACGGTGCCGTATAGTTGGATGACTGCGACCAGCTGAAATTCCCAAACGAAAATGTAGCTAGCCCATAGTAGTGTGAGATGATAGTCCAGTAGCAACTTTTAGAAGTGCACTGCTACTAAGCTAACTCATGCATCCCTTTTACACAAATTTGGCAACACACGACTGGGCAAAGTAACCCATTTTTATAGCTTACGGGAGGTACAGAACTGACCTTGAGTTCAGACTTCCAGTCCCTGAGGTGAGCCAACATGGAGTCCACTTTTGCCCCTATAAGAACAGCTGGGCTATCGCCGTATAAAGTTTTCAGCAAGAAGAGGCGGTTCATCTTGGCTGAGGAGCTGCTGCTCTGAACCAAAGCGCCGTTGGAGGAAGTGAATCTGTCCCACATGCTTCTTAAGGCAGCTAATTGAGTAGGTAGCTTAGTTTCAGTGGCAGACAGAAGCTGGCCAATATCCGCAACAGTAGAGTGTAGGCCGGCCAGGTACTGCTCGTGCATGCGGTACTTCTCTTGTTCGGCAAATTTGATGTTACCAAGACTCTGGTCTTCCAGGAGGAAGTAAGAATGGCCGGAATGGCTGAGGGATATACACTTTCTGCAGCCCTCCACATTGCACCTGGTGCACCAGAAGTCAATCTCCTGCTTGTGTTCCGGACACGAACCAGCGCCGCCGACAGACTGCGCCTCCGGACGGGAGGACCCGTCAGGGATACACAGGTAGTTGACGGGCATGGCAGCAACACGCCCTGAGAAGGGCGCCCGGCAGTTGGGGCAGCGCCTGCTCTCGGACCGCAGGATGCGCACAAGGCATGGCTCGCAGAAGGTGTGGCCACAGCCGAGCACTCGAGGCTTCTTAGAGTCCGAATCAAAGGCGTCCTCGCAGATCGGACACACTAACGAATTGGAAGCCATATCAGTACACAAGAGACAATACTTGTGAGAGATAAATGCTGTAATGAGAGAGAGAAAAAGGCATTGTTATTGTGATCTCCATGTGGCTACTAAAGTGAAGTGCTACATAACTCCATACAGGGATATCTGTCATCCTTCATTACTGAAGGCTGGCTATTGACAGTTGCTGGTACATTAGGCCTCTTTAATGTTGGAAGCCATTCTTTACTTCATGGAACAATTACAAATATCCTGACACGGAACTGCGTAGCAGCCCACTGGAGTAGCCACCTGCCGCCCCTGATCATCTCAGCACTACTTAAAGCCTCCCAGGACACTAGCACGATTCTAGTAGGACGGGAAATATAAGAGACCTGTAGTGAGACAGAGAGAAGCCTCGCCGGAATTCCAGGGCTGCGAAGTCGAAGCGGTCAGTCAATTGAAAAATTTTCAACTCTAAAAAAGTTTATTCCAATTCTCTCAAAATGAGCCTATTTTCCCCGAGCACCGCACCTACTCCTGACATTGTCGACTTCTACTCCTGGTCATAAAATTGTCCAGCTCCAAACCCCCATGCAAAAGTACAGTGCAGGTCGGGTAAGATGATTAATAACGCGCTAAAGATTGTCAGAAGCCAGTAGGAAAGCTAAAACAATCAAAGTAAGCAGCAAGTTCGATGCAAAGTTGGATGTATAGAATGAAAAAGTTCTTA
This sequence comes from Parhyale hawaiensis, assembly GCA_001587735.2. Lineage (NCBI taxonomy): Eukaryota > Metazoa > Arthropoda > Malacostraca > Amphipoda > Hyalidae > Parhyale > Parhyale hawaiensis. The sequence goes on from LQNS02277812.1 coordinate 7,589,328, forward strand.
TGTAAGACAGATCTCAAATAACTAATACTTTATTATGTCGACGAAATAAAATTTGACGTTTCGGGAATGAACATCCCATCATCAGAAAAAGAGAAATCTAAACCTACACCTATCAATAAAATTTTTTCCTTTATTAGTTCAGAAGGCACTATAGTGAACTAAGTTGATTGTCAGAAGGCACTATAGTGAACTAAGTTGATTGTC
>LQNS02277812.1:7766794-7790240 GCA_001587735.2 Parhyale hawaiensis
GCTGAATAGATTCTGAAACCTCTAATCTATCACTAGGCTTATCGCAAACAGCCAGCAAAGTAACATCATCAGCGTAACCAACAAGTAAATTATCAACAAGATGAAACAGATCCGCTCTACTGACGGCCGCCACGATGTAATCAAAGCTGCCGTTGTCGGAGCAATGATACTGAGGTTTTTTTCAGTCATAGTGAATAAACTGCACTTTAGTTTTTCGAAATTTCCAACAATGTTTTCGCTAGTGTTCCCAAGCCTAGGAGGTGACTTCCTCCTCAGTCGTCCCAGTGGAAATGGTACTTATGGAAGTTCCTGGAATGGAAGTGTGAGCTTCCTGGAATTAGGAAGTGTTATTAGCTACTTGACTTAATCTGCTCCACCGAGTAGACAGTTCACGAGGCTGGTTAGTCTGGATAGTGGCTTCGAGCCTCTACGGGTTCCCCCGTCAGAAATTCAGGATCCAAGATCCTTAGTGGAAAAATCTCGTCCTAACGGCAGAGACAGAGCTAGGGAATACAACCCCAGCGTAATTCTGGTTCACAACAGGTAGTCGTCCCGGCAAGAGACCAGTTAACGAGGTAAGGAAGGTGGAGCGATGGTTCTCAGCTCTAGTTGAAAAACCAGAGCTGTCGAAAATTGACCACGGCTACAGAACAGATCGGTAGGTTTCGGAATGATTCGAAACGGGATCCGGAAAGGAATCGAAAGCCTTCCGGTTCTAGAAGAAGCCAGGCAAAGAGCAGTACCGGTATTCCTAAGGGCCCAGGAAGGTCTGAATTACAAACAATCTTATTCCCTGGCTAATATCTCCACAACCTTCAGGTAAGGGTTGAAAGCAGCAAGAATCCGGGTTAGAACAGTAGCTATTGTCTTAACATGGTTTTGCTCCATAGATTTATTCCGATACAATTCAGAAAAGGCAGTTATTTATACTCTATTTTTTGATAGAGGGTCAGGGGTACGGCAACTCACTAGAGATGGTTGCCAGGTAACCCCAAGGTTAGACGTGACTTACACTCACTATCCTGCCAATGTTGAGAGACCTGAATTGTCTAAAGAAAAATCATCAAAGAAGAGAATAAATTATGTAGTTCAGATCAGGATCCTTCACACCAGCAACTCAGGACGGCCATGAAATTCTTCCCTGCTCCGCTGTGGGTATGCCAGGTGCTACCGACCGAGGTGTTCTGTCGTAGCGAGCCACTGAAAATGGATAGAGTGTTGCAACGAATTTTTCTTAGTGGCGAGCAAAGACAGAACACCTCTGTCGGTAGCATCAGACCCGCGACAGCGCCCAACTCGGGGTCCGTCTAAATGGTAGTTTAGACTGTTTCGAGGCGTAACCCTCATCGTAGACAGCTTTCGGTGTTCTATCTTTTTTTCAGCCCCGGCTACCTAGTACCTCAGGAGCACAACAGCAGCACTCCTCATTTTGGCACTCATTTGGCTAATATATCAACCTCACCCTAGGCCATGGAACTGAAGAGGCTTTGGGTTTGTTTCATCCTCCAGAGGTGTTCTGTCTTTGCTCGCCACTGAGAAAAATTCGTTGCAACACTCTATCCATTTTCTTTTTGAGCAATTTTTTGTTATAAACGGCCAAAATTGACTGTGTGCAGGTTCTATAGCAACCCCTAAACGTATTTTTACCATTTGTTTGCATTTTGAAAAAAGTGCCTAAATGGGTAGGAAACTATGTCAACATTACCCCAAAAATTTTGTTTTTACAATCTCATCGCTAGTTTTCGAGAAAATTGATGTCAAACGTGACGTGTCGAAATGTAAACAACATTAGAAAGTAGTTGTGAAGGGTCTCTAGATTAACGTCAGGAAGTTTGAAGCTAAACCCTTCATTACTTTTCGAGATATACCTACGCTGATAAAGTTGAAAATGAAAACGCGGACATAGAGCTCTGATTTGCGGCTCACAATCAGATGTGCCTGTAAGTGCGGCAGTAAGCTCATAGGGTGATTATTTTAGTTATTTTTTGTAATTAACTACTAGAGTTTACAGTGTGCAGCATATTGGATGACTCTTCAGCACTGTTTTGACATTTGTTTACTTTTTTCAAAAAGTGCCCAATTCGGTAGGGATGGACGTTAACATTACCCGAAAGAATTGTTTTGACAATCAAATCTCTAGTTTTCGAGAAAATCTATGTCAAACCTGGAGTGTCAAAATGTGAACAAGGTGAAAAATTGGTTGGGTATGGCCTCTGCATCAACCCCAGTAAGTTTAAAATTTTGCATGATATGCGTCAAATCTGTATCAATTTCTCCTACGAGGTTCTTAAGTTTGCTATCCATTGTGGTGGCATGGAAACTGACGGCTGAATTGGCTTTCCAGCAACATACTCGATTTGGCCACATTGATGGCAGTGAGCTACGCATTCCTGCAACTTAGCGAATAAAAAGAGCGAGTGCACCTGCAAAATACTGGAGGCCAGTGGAGAGCGTATCCCTTTGCGAGTTGTGTTCGATCAAAGATCACTAAATAATATTTACGACATTGTGCAGTGGAGCCACACAAGGCGAAGAAAGTGTTTGAAGAAAGTATAAGAAAACAATAGGACTTGAGAATTGATGGAGCAATCTTGTCGTGAATTAATGCCTTCCTATCTGGCCGAACCTTTCTGGTCAGTGTTGGGTGTGTCAGTCGCAGCAGACCTGTTACGAGTGGTGTCCTGCAGAATTCCGTTGTGGGGCCTTTGTTTTTGCTCTACGTTGACCCACTGATTTTCAGATTGTCCTATTGTGTGAAAGTTTTTTGCAGATGACTTCAAGTTGTACTTGTCATAGTCTGAGTTCAACTCCCTGGAAGGGGAGGCTTTGCTCCAGGCTGAACTTGATATATTGGTCAATGTTGTGAAGTCTTGGAACCTGGTTTTGAATGGTGAGAAGAGTGTGGTTATGAGGTTTTGTCGTGCTCGCCACGTGGAGGATTATTATTTGCACCCTTATACCGTAGGAAATCCTGTCCTTAACCTTGTTGACTCTCATCGTGATTTGGGGGTGTTGTTGGATTGTGAATTAAAGTTCTATGCTCATATAAGTCTATTGGTTTGGAAAGCTGCTGAACTGGCTGGACGTCTTTTGCGCTCCACAGTGTGTAGGTCGCCAGAATTTATGGTGGCCCTTTTTGTTTCCCCGCATCAGGCCTCTCCTCGACTATTGTTCAGTTGTGTGGAACACAGGCTATGTGGGCGACCTATGGCTTTTGGAGTCAGTCCAGCGTAGATGGACACGGCATGTTGCGGGTGTTGAAGAACTTGAGTACCTATAGTGAAAGTTTGAGATGACTCGACCTGTTCTCAGTTAGAGAAAGGTTGGTGCGGGCTGATTTGATGAAATCCTGGAAGGTGCTTGTGGGGTAGGTGGGTTGTGCTGAGATGCATAGCTTGTTTCCTCTGGCTAACAGTAGTGGAGCTCGAGGCCATCCTTTGAAGTTAATTCGCCCATGCTTTAGTAGGCCTACTGAGGCAGTAGAGAAGGCATTTCCATCCCGGTGTGTTGGGCTCTGGAACTCTTTGCCGGAGGAGGTTGTGTTGTCCGAGTCTTCGAATGCTTTGAAGGGGCGTCTTGCTTGTCACTTATGGGAGGTGTTGTTTGATTATGTATGATTTCTGTGTGTACTGCCTTCAAGTTGTTCTGCTGCGTTTGTTTTCCGGCTTGTTGGCCATGCTACCTTGGGAGTTAGTTGCTTTGTTGGGTTGTGGGGTGGTGGGGGTTTGGACTCCAGCTGTTGTTCATCAATTGACTGGCTGTGTGGGTTTGGCGCCACCTCTAGTATTGGTTGTTGATGTTTTGTGTTTACCCAATATGGAGTTATAGCTATACCTAACTTACTTGGGCTCCACTGTGGGAACTATCCCTCGTAGTGCTACTCATGCTTGGCTCTTACTGTGGTAATGCTTGCTTGGTGCCACATGTTGCGTGATTGTGGGTGGTCTTGCTCTTTATGGTGGGGTTTTTGGGGGTTTTGTGGTGTTTGTATGCCACTATGCTGGAGAGTTACTACCTCCCTAATAGTGCTTTATCTATGTGAATATGTGTTGTTTGTTGGTGGCTTCCCGGTGACCTACTGGGCACCTTTCCGGCTCGTTGATGGTGTGTGTGTGTGCGTTCTCTTGTTGGTGCCGGTGCGCGGGGACTTGCTTGCCTCCCTAGTCTGGTTGTCCTGCTCTCGGCGGGCCTGGGCTTTGGAAGCTGCGCTTCGGGGCTGCAGAGGTGAGTTACTGAGGTGAGGCTTCAGACATCACCTCTATAAATTTGACAGGTTTGATTGGCTCTTTTTTGTGTGTAGGTATAAGATGAAAATTGCAGAAACAGAAGACACTTTTCCAAGTAAATGTGCATGTCGCGCGTCTTTTTTTTTCTCTGTAAAATTTTTGCAAAAAAGTCATAGAAAAGGTCGAAACGGGGAATTAAATTGAAAAAGCCGAAATATTTTACCATGTTTCTTTAACTTTGTCGACTAGTAGCGACTCAAGCAGACGACTTGACAGTTTATTCATGGAGAGGAAAAATGAAGCCAGATAGACGTACAAGATGCTCTGAAAACATGAGCTCCATATATATACCGCAAAGAATTTTTTCAATGAGACCGTAAAAAAATTTCATGTAAATTTTCCACTTGAAAAACAATTCTTTTAAAAATGCAGATCTCCCACTTCAAATGCCATACACGAGGCAGGAAATGTTGCCACAAGTGCAAAGAACTCCCGCTGTTGCGAGACGGGAGAGCAACCCGCTACAGATCACTAACTTTCTATTGTGGGACCAGGTAGTAGACGCAATCCTTGCCAAAGCTAACGTAACCACAGCAGCGAGGTGCAAGGAAAGTAAAAAAGAAAGGAAACACTAAAGATAATTATATTACATTTGCACACGTGATAAAGTATAACACTGGACCAATTTACGCATTCACCAATCCAACAAATAACCTCATTAATTTAAGTGCCTATGCAGCTGCAGTACCTAAACGGTGATTACAGGAAAGAACGACAGCTTATATGTACACAAAAACTCAGAATGTTCTATATTAGTTTTTCCCGCACCGGTAAAGACTGCTCCCCCTACATAGGTACTTCCAGCTGGACACAACGAACAGGTGATGCCGATTTTAGGCACAGCTCGTAATGCAATATTATCTTGAATGTTGTATAGAACAAAAATGTAGTACTGAGTACCTCAACCTTCCTTCCACGTATAGTCAAGGCGCAGCCCAGAGATTGCTTCTCTACAGGAATCCTGGGGTTCTAAACAGACGTCGATTTGAATTGAAAATACTAGCCCTAAGGACGGCATCTCCGGACGTGCTATATAGTAGGTACCCACAAACAGCTGCTATGTGCGCACAGAAAATGTAGTTCCCGTTCCCAACATCACAATCCCACAATGCAATTTTCCAATGGCTCCACCTAGTACAGCACTGTGCGCTCAGGCTGCTCCATACATGGATCCGAAGTAAGTGTTATCAGCTGATTGCAGTGACAGCGCGGCGACCCGAGGTACAATAATCCAGGGGTGGATGTGACCAGTACACGCAGGACAGCTGAGGTGACGACAATGGCACCTGGGAGAGTCGCGACCGCGGAGACAACAGCGGCAGCAATTGCCGCGACAACAGGAGTGGCAACAGTAACAGTTACTGCCACGGATACAGGTGTTTTGATAGCGGCAACAGCAGCGCCGACGGTCAAGGCAACAACAGCGGTGACGGCAGTGGCAACGACAGTGGTGACACCGTGGCAACGGCAGTAATAGCACCGTGGCAATAGCAGTGGGTGACACCGGGGCGACGGTGACACTGTAGGAACAGCGGGTATAGGAAAAAAGCCCCAGTATGAAAAAATTGTCGGTAGGAAAAAAGCCCCAGTAGGAAAAAAGCCCCAGTAGGAAAAAGCCCCGGTAGGAAAAAAGCCCAGTAGGAAAAAAATACCGGTAGGAAAAAAGTTACGGTAGGAAAAAGCCCCCGCCTGTCTCCTATTGTACATTTTTCGCCCATGCTTGGGTATTTTCAAGCAAGTTATATTAAGATGAGTTATATTATACTTTACTGCATTTACCTAACCTAGTCTTGCTTTTTCTAACAAAACCCAATCTAACCTCATCTAACTAAACACAACCTATTCTGACATAACATTGGCTACCTATCTTCTTCTAACCTGGCTTACGAGGTTGTAACTTTTTTCACCTAACCTAACTTAATCTCTGCTAACTATACCTGAACTTTTTTTCATAACAGCCATTAATTAAGAGAAAGCAGGCCTCGCCCACTTAACATTTCCTAATGGTTTGAATCCTTGCGTAATTACCTAACTTTTCGTATAAAGCAATTTTTGCGTGATAGTCCCAGAAAGCAAAGAGTGTAACGAGAGGACTCAATTGGACTAGAATAAAGTTTAGCCGTGACCGCACCGCATGTAGCCAAATAACGTTACACCGACGAACGAGTCGAAGTACATATTTGAGGGAAAGAACATCACGCTTTCGTAGGTTGGGTTCGTAATCCGGACTAAAATTGTATTCAGTGTTATATTCTTGACGCGAGAGAAACCATATCAATATATATTGCTCAAACTTTTTGTACGTACTTGACGACAATCGTCTTACTGTGTTTTGTGCAAGGGTGCTACTCAAGTAGCTGACCAGTGAGCTGCGGCAGACTGAATGAAGTAACTCCAACAAATTAGGTGATATGTTTAGCTATGTTTTGTGCTAAATAGGATGTGTAAATGAGGCTTCACTTCAAAGAAGATGAATCAGAGGGCCATACAGCCTAGATTTTGCCTCTAGTGCTGTGAAAGTTTCCACCAGCCTTCACTGCATATTTTATTGGTATCACGGGTCAACAAGCAATTTGCCTCTGGAATGCTTTCAACTGTACTTGAATCAGTTCCACTTTGTTAATCCTCATCTGAAGACCGCTTTTTTCAATCATGCCCCATATTCCAGTAATGACACACTGTTTTTTTTTATTTCATCACTGCTATTCCTACAGAACGCCCACTTTCAACAGTTTCTGACGTATCGTATAATGCTATTCCTACGAGAAGGTTAAGTACAAATATCTACAGAACCTTACGTGCTAGGACAAATCTAAGCCCAGATTTGGATTCAGCGTGGGTACCTAAATGAATGAGATACACCAACATTTACTCAAGTAGCAGAGACGAAGTTAGAATTTGTTAGCTAGTTTGTTTCTTGTTCAAATAGTATGTATAGTCGTACTTAATTTATTTGCTCAAGGATTGATTTTCGCAACTGATAAGGATTTCTCAGGCGAAATTGGTTAAAATATTCATAGGCTGCTCAGCTAGCGCGTTCGTCAATGTCAACGTGATAACAGATGTCACTTTTTGATTCTAGTTTCCCGTGCGTTCTCCCGTTACGCTCTTTGCTTCTTGGATAGGGATAATCCGAGATATCCGATTTTTAGACTTTGAACAAGTTCAAAATGTAAAAATTGGGCTCTTATGCATAGGTATGGCTTAAGCCAACCTCACAGTCCTCACTAACCCAAACTACTCTCACCTAATTTAACCTAAGCTGATTTCACCTATCCTGATGTTACCTAACCTTGCCTAGCCCAGCTTCCCCTTACCTAACCTAAGCTTACCTAGCTAAATCTAGCTTAACCTCAATTAACCTATTTCAGTGGTTCTTGCAACCAACGTTTGCGCATGCAAATACTGGGTCAAATTTAGCTTAGCACGATATAGTTTGGTTTACTTAAATGTGCTGTATTCACATAAATGATTAGAGCTCTCACATATTGCTTCAAGAGAAAGCAGTGCTTTTTTCCTGGTGGCTTTTTTCACCAGGGCTTTTTTCCTCTCGGGGCTTTTTTCCGGCTATCGGAACAGCTGTGATGACACCGTAGGAACTGCTGTGGTGAAACCGTAAAAATAGCTGATGTGACTGTTTGTTACCCAAGGATTCTGTTACTCAGGCGCATGTGCAAGAGCACTCGAGTCGTTCTCACCTGAAGAAAATATGTAAGTACTAACCATACAGGAGCACTAACAAAATATTAAAAACATGAATGAGATATTTAGGCTTCTCAAACTTTGCCACTGATGATAATTATCAAGCGAAAAAACGGAAGAAATTATGGTGATAAAACAGAGAAACGCCCAAGTAAAATGGTGAATCCCAGAAGGCACAGAGGAGAAAGCGAATTAGAGAAAGAGAGTGGAAGGAAAACGGAACGCGGACCCCAGCGCAGGGGCACGCCCCTACACTGGTCAAGGCACATGGGCAGCAGCGAGATGGACTGACAAGAAGCAGAGCAAGCCTGACTAAGAACAGCGTGGCCCATGGGACATCCAGGGCGCCACTCGCCGCTACACGGGTGGACGCTATGGTCGTGTTAACCCCACAGCGTTACATGCGTAAAGAATTTCCCCAACCACAATACTGCATCGCTGTGAAAAGAGACTAAAAATGGGAAAATTGTATATAAGGAACTCGACTATCAGTAGAACCGTAGGGGGTAGAGAGACGCGGAAGAAGGAAACCAGTAATCACGACAGTTATTATATTCAGGGGTTTAAGCTTCCGTTTCCACAGCAAAGGCAATATCACAGAGAGGAAAGAAGGGACATCTAGTCTGGCGATAGACACGTGAGACCTATGCACGAAGATGTCCCCACATAGGATCAACATATGAGAACAGCAATCACGAAAGAAGAGAAAGAACAGTTGAAGAAAGTCAGTGGGAGTGTGAGATGGGAAGGAAGCAAAGTGGCTACAAAAGACAGGAGTCTCGAGGGCCTAGCTAATGGCTAAGGTAATCTACCGGACCTTCCCGGGGGTGCTGCTCCCCACAACGTTGAATGGGCTAACCTAACCTAACCTATGGCCTATGGCAGAAACAACAGTAGTGAGAATGGGCCAGAGAAATCGTCTTCAAAACCTAACCAAGAGTTGACGGGAAGAGGAAAGCAAAGGCTTCCAACAGCATGAAGCAGGAAAACAAAAAGAAAGAACCATAAAGCAACCAGCTAAAACCTAATAGAGAACATTGACGTGCAAGGCTTTACTAGGACCCCATGGTAAAACGCACGCAAAAAATGTAATTAAATATTGTTAATCCCTATGGGTATGCCCATGGGCCCTAGTAAGCACTGGTAACAATTGTGTGACTGTTATCCAGGGCTCAGGGCACTGTCATTTCACACTCTTGAACTTACCCGCCACTCTACAAATCAATATTGCACTGGGAAACTTCGACAAGCTGTGCTACAACAGCGCATCAAAAGTAATTATCGCACTTGGCACTGACGAATAAAAAGGATCAGTTTCATCCTACAGCAATAAGTTCTCTGCAAAGATGCGGAAACACCTTGAATCTTCCTTATAAATCATCCTGTCTCAGGTCCGTCTACAACAGTCATCCACAGCACCGTATAAATTTCAAGATCCCAACTGTCTTATTCTTGGTTTTTAGTTTTACATCCAGGAAGACAGCACACTGCATCAATAGGAGAGTAAATTACAGTATTTCCAGTTACACGACCCTATTTTATACCATCATAGCATCAGCAGCAAGGGAGAAGGAGTTACTAGCCTCACAAGCTACACGCAACTGCACAGCATTTACCCCATCTCCACAAGCCCATAATAGTATTTTCAATAGTAGGTCTGCACTCAAGATGAGTTTTTGGTCATAAAGGATATAAATATTACTAAATACAGGGTGTCTACTAGGTCATAAAAGTCATAAAAAGTAATAAAAACTGGTTGGTCATAAAAAAAGTCATAAAAAGTAATAAAATTCACTCACAGGTCATAATTTTTTTGTCAATCATCTGACGATTGGAATTGATGGATATTTTATTATCGTAACCTACCGCATGCAGTAGAAGAAATGATCCTACTTGATACTTCAATGTATGCTGTAATTGCTACCTTTCTGAAATCACTAAACATGTAACTAAATGTTATTAATTCCATTCATTGTTTGATTATAAGTAGCTAGTTGCAGCTTAAAACAATTGAAGCATGAAGTATGAGGGACCCTATGAAGCATAAAAACAATATATATTGAGTTTTACATTAATAACAGTTATAAGAGAGATTACTCTCACCTAAGAATATGAAATCGTATTTTTGGATATATAATATAATGTCATAAAAAAGTCTTGAATATTTATCTTGAAAAGTCGTAAAATTTTCCTAACAATCTTCAGTAGACACCATGTAAATATATCACAGAGTTAGGGTCCTCTGACGTCCCCAAAACGTCCAAACCGCCTGATGTGGCGCAAAGCTACCTACGCTGAACGGAAAAAGAGAGGGAGAGGGGCTACAGCCCTGGGGCTCCAGCTCCCGTTCTTTCATGGCCGAGCGCCTTCACACGTTGGACCCCATAGAAAGCAAAAAAAAAAGAGAAACAACCCGGCTCGGACGGTCTACGTTCACCATGGCGCACGGTTTATTCAGATGATAAATGAAATTATCAAAACCTACGGTAGGTTAATTATGGCCTTTTATTAAATATCACAGCAACAATCCAGGGCACATGCTGACAATCCCAGGCGCAACTAGTGTGCGGATTTTTTCCGCAACGAACCTTCTCAGTCACTCAAAAATCTGGAGACAACTATCAAAAACTACCATCGTCTCTTCTCGCTCACTTCACAGTTGAAATTTTGGCGCACACTGCCGCACTAACAGGCTCGAAAGAACATGCTTAAATGACCGCTATATACCCCACACGAGAGTTGATGCCAGGACCTCCGAAGCATCCTATAATCAGGCAATTAACAGGTCCCAAGCAGTAACCACAGTTCATGTGACACACAGATAAACTTGATCACTTATACAGTTCAGCCACAGTTAGCATATGCTCCACATTTCAGCATCTACACGGGCCCAAGTAAACAATCAGGGTATTAGTGGCCACACAGTACAGCCGGCCAGCTCACCCAACACGTCACAAATGAGTGTTGCCAGTCGTCAAGGTGGAGAGGAAGGAATCGAGAGCTTCGAATAAGAACCACCCAGCCATCCCTCTTCAACGCTCATCGAAAACTCTCGAAAATGGCCGTAATACACAAAAGAGTTCTGAGTGCTCTTATCTTGTACTCAATTTTTCACTTTAAACGCCATTCACAAGACGGGAATTGTTGCCACGAGTGCAAAGAACTCAAACACGCCTATCGAATCGAAAACGCTTGTAAAGGGCCGCAATACAGGAAAGAGCGGTGAGTGGCAAGTGAGTACACTCATCTCGCTACGGGCGCGATCATCCCATTACACGCATCGGATGTGAAGAAAATGGGGCTTAGGGTTTTTTTGTCACTAAACACCGTGGTCATGATGAAAATTTCGCCAAAAGCGACCAACCAGCTGCAGCCACTAGTAAAAAACTAATTAATGCATTTTTACTGAGTCCATAGAAGAATGTGTACATCTACTGAACTCGTATACTTTGTAGGTAAATTTTTGTGTGTTGCACTCGCTCATATGCAGAATTTCAGCGCATACTGCTTTCAATTGATCATGTACAGATGTAGTGCCAGACCCGTGCGTGCAGGTACGGGTCTGGCCTCAATACTATATTTTAATTAGGTATTGTTTTTCTTCCTTTTGGTACGATGTGACCCCTCGGAAGGAGACCGAGGAGGTTTAGGTCCCTGCGAACTGTACCTATTTTTAAATACCGCTGGCGAGTGCCGTTCTATGTCAACCTCCTAGAGTTTGATGAGCGCTCAGCCAGCAGCTTTGCTGTTGGCGATGAAGTGTGGGTAAGACCTACCCCACCGTCGTGCACCAAGCAGTGGGCGTCTGGTTAGGGGACCGGCGTCGTGTCAAAGCATGTAGTGTGCTTCGACGGCGTGCCTAGGCGTGTGCATGATGTAAGGAGACGTTTTTACTGTAGCGTTCGAAGCAGAGTTCGTGCGAATGATGCCGAGGCTGCCATGCCTGTGACTGAGTTCTGGGCTGGCAGTGGCGACAGTTAGGCCTACCTTGAAGCTTCTTTCCGCTGGCCGGAGGAAGCTGTAGGTAACGCCGCGATCTAAAGGTTTTCATTTGCTGAGGCTTATTTTCCTAACTGAAGTCTCTGTTAGCTTAGGTGCTATTCTCAATGGTCTGCCAAATACCTGAGATATACAGCAATTCTTTCCCCCATAATAGCTAACACTCACTGTACCAGCGCAGCTTTTCTTTGAAAAAAGCATTGGCTCTAACGAAATTGTTGAGCATCGCCCTACATGAAAGCCTGAAATATGTCACTCATTTAGGTTTTAAACCAACTAGTTATTGTTTTTGAATAATCTTCATGCATAATGCTTATTTTGTGTAATATACATATATCTGATTTCATTACTTTCTCCCAGCTATTTCTCCAAAGTTCAAGTTTGTTATGTGGCTGATACATTTCAGCTAGCTATATATCATGCATGCTTCTGTGATACTAGATATGGTTAAGAAAAACCCTCTGGCAAATGTAAAGGTTGAGGAGTGTTCTTATTGTCATGACGGTATTTGGATGACTGAAAGAGAGGACCAGAATAATAGCCTTTTTTGCTTGCATTACAATTAGCCTTGCTCACCTGTTATGATAATTAAAATCATATTGGTGTGGCTCTTCACCGTATCTCTCCTAGCAGAGTCACGGCCTCTAGTATCAGCAGTGCTGGATTTGTTACTGTAAAGATTTTGTTCTATTTCAGCCTCCTATAACTTGAGTGTTTATAACCTTGCTGAATAGAATTCTAATTGGCACTTCTGAAATTAGTGTTGGCAGAGAAATACGTCGTTGATACCTTGATTTTAGTACTTACCTGATGGATAATCATGTAGTGGAGCAGTCCAAATTGACTGCTAATCATTTAATCCAAGCATTTTGCCTTGATAGTAGCAGTAGCGTCTCAGCCATGGAAGCCTGCAAAGGACAACTTTCAGGTATGTTTATATGATAGTCTCGTGCTTTATACGGCTGGTGCTAGCTTCTAACATGCGTAGCAACTGTGATATTTGTAATAGAATTATCTTTATCTTATTCGGCAATGCCAAAATCTGTGCATTGTGTTACTAGAATGATTTCAAGTGCTAGGTATGCTCAACTTGGCATAGGACAATCACAGAAACATTGAAGAAGTATTCAGCACAGGCGTCTGTGGCCTGAAGAGACCCTACTGTATTACTTTGACGAGCCGTTCTCCCTTGATCCCCTTGAGTCAGGAAGAACAATGTTGTGATATTATGAAATAAAAAACAAACAACATCCTAAATCTACGGTATTCTTTGTGCAAAAATATTATGCTATATAATTTATTTGTTTAAAATGGAAAGTTCAGTAGAAAATCATGATCGTTTGGCTTCTATAGATATTTATGAATGCAATTGATTTCCAAGAGTCTTGAGTCTAATTGATGTTCGTTTTATGGAGTTTCATAGGTAGTTTACAGTTTCTTTTTTCTCAAGGTACAGTGCTGCCTTTCGTTTTTATTCATTTCTTTTAATATTCAAATGAACACATTGAGAAGATTCACTTAAATTCTCACTTGCCCCGCCGGCTTCACAACCATTATTCTTTTTCTGTTGGACTAGCTCTCAGAGATAGATTTTGCTGGGCCAATTCCCTGTCAGGAAGTACCTATATTGGCGTCTCTCAGCCAGGGGCTCTCTCGGTTGCCTTATCCGTGGAAGATAGGTACCTATTACAGCTGGCCGCACTTCCTGCTGAGAATATTAGTTTGTTAGGTTAAGTAGGTTTTCTCTGTTTTCCTTGCTGTCCCGCGAATTTGCCCGCCCGATGATGGTAAGCAGCTTATTCTATGGGACTCCTATCTCCTCCTATGTGGGAGGTAGGCTACACGGAAGGGAAAGGTCCTTTCTTCTGTCTTCTTCTCATTCCTTGATTCGTGGCTCTGTGCCTCATGGCTGAGCAAATTCATTTTAGCCTTACCGTACATGGTTAGTGATGCTTTTTGCCTCTTCGAAGTGGCGCACCTGGCCAAAATTTAAGGTGCAGAACTCAATTTTGTCTATTTCTATTTGCCGTCACTGGGATCTTCGCCTGAACGAAAAATCGCTATTCTAGCAAACCTCGTTACCAATCTCATCTATAGAACCTGTAAACATCGCAGGGGAGCCACCTGGCAGCTTTCTGCTACCGGTTGAGAAAGTTGAGCCCCCCGACAGCCGTCTGCAAGCGGCTGTGAAAGTTGAGCCACCTGACAGCCCTCTGCAACCGGTTGAGACAGTTCAGCCACCTCACAGCCCTTTGCAAGTGTTTATAAAAGAAGAACTCGCTTCCCCTGGAGATTTTAAGGTAATCTGATTAGCATTACGAGTTGATGTGCTCTTCAACCTTACAACTGGTAGCTTGACGGTAAATTTCATTTTCTTTATTATTTCTGCTGTGTCATTAGTTGTTTATTAGTCTGTCATAAATCTCGCAATGTAGAAATAAGATGAGAAGAAATGAAACGGTTGAAACGACTTCTTGTGAATGAGTAGAGTTGCCAACAATTATAGGTATCTCCTCAACAAAGGTACTGAAGCAACCATACTGTGTATTGGAAGTTATTTCATACCAGTTCACAATTTTATATCATCACCTCCGCCAAGGAAGTCGTGTTGTAGTTGTGATTGCGTCTGTCCGTTTGTTATTTAATCTGTTTGTCTGACATCAGGATCACTCAGATATTTATGAACAGATCTTTACAAAATTTAGAGTGGATTGTTAGCCATGTTAGCTGTTACAAACGATTACCTTTCGGTGAAGATTCCTTCAACCGTTTGTTTACAAATTTTTTCATCGTACAATAACGCGAAGAGTTCTGGATGGATGTTCATGTAAGTTACATGAGTTACAAGTTGCTGTATATCATGAAGAGTAAATGACAATATTTTTGCATTTATTTGTTTGCTTGTTTGTGTCTGGATTTGAATTTATGCTTGTTAGCAAAATAACTAAAAAAGGTTTTAAAATGGTGTAAAATGCAACGCAGTGCAACTCACTGCCGTTACAGTCGTGACTGTGATCTCACAGCTCAGTTAAAACAACGCAAACACAGCTGCCACGTAACACAAAGGCAAAGTGTTCACAATTGCAGCACACCGTGGGCCACAAGCCAGATAATAACTTACCTCATGCGGCTTTTGCTTTCTACTCACGCCCTCCATACGCCTCCCTCAAAATGCCCGCGCCTCACCACTCCGTGATCTTGTTGGTCACCGCAACCGCTGCTGCCCAGCTAGGAAAGAACCGTGTCCGATCGCGGAAACTCTATCTGATCACAAGGTTATAACGATACATCCTCAGTCCAACGCGCACGCGCGCACACTAACTGGCTCAGCCAACAGTGATGCAGCAGCAAGCGGCGGGCAAGCAACCCTAGAGCCTGCCGAGATACTCTGAAGTCTAAGCTGCCGGATGACAGCAGTTATAAACGGTTCTGTAAATTTACTGGAATTGTTGATGTTTAAAAACATAGACTAAGTGATTAAATTTTGGTTAGTCTGTGTGTGTGTTTGACTACTGCTTGTTGCATGTTTTCAGCAGTATTAGGCTACCCGAAAAGTTAGGAAGGGATTTTCAAGAAAAATGCAGACGCTGTTATTACTATCAAACGACAACAAATAATCAAATTTTGGTATTGATAGAAAGGAAATCATGGTTTCGGAACTAGTTTGAATTTTTAATTAACGATACCTTGCTTGATGGAAGCATGTCCTTGGGGAGTATTCTGATTATTCTTTGTATAATTCGTTACAACGATGCAACTGTGTTGTGTATTTCCAGTAAATGAACAGGATAAATTTGTCTCTTCGGTAGCATTGTCTTTCGTTCTCACTCCAAGGTCTCTTAAAACTTACGTTCTTTCCATTTCATGACCATCACCGATAGTATTTGCTGTGGATTCGAACAGTGTTCAATTTTTTCTCATCTTAGCGTTTCGAATTTCGTTTCATTGAACGTCATATTCTTACCGACCATTAGCAGATACGTTCCAAATCTCACTCGGTAGACAGCAGGTTTTACTTTTATCACACTCCAGCAAATATTCGTGTGTATCGTCAGCAAATAACGAAAGAATTTCCTAGTTGCAGCTGTACTTATGTCATTTGTCATGATAGGAAAAAGTGCTGTGCCAAGCATGGTGGCCTGTGGTACCTCACTGACTACCAGCTTTCTTGAAGCTACTGTGTTATTGACTGTTACTCTTTGCGTTCTATTTGGCAGGAATGTTTCAATCTACCGAAGACATTTTCCACGGATATGGGAAAGCTTTAACATTAGGATTGCGGTGTCAACCTTATCAAAAGCCTTAGTAAACATTACTTAGATTACGTTCGCATTCTTCCCGTCACACAATGACTCTACGATGGCATAATAGCTAATAATGCTCTCGCAGTGGTAAAGTAGTGTAACGTTTATATCGTAAACTATGTTGTTTTGAAATGAGTTCGTCATTACTCTATATGGTGCACTAGGTGTTTACAGAACGCCCTTTCGAGCGTTTTCACTACGTGGCCAGTTAGTAATACTAGTCTACAGTTAGCTAGATGTGTAGTGTTTCCAGTTTTGGGGATTGGAGTAATGATTGAATGTTAATAAGTGCTTGCTATTACCCCATCGTCCCATGACTTACGCCACATTAGGCGCAGTATCTCTCCCCCCCCCCTTGCTATTCACGGGAGTTAGGGGGTTATGTTCCTTCCCCCTGAGCAAATCCCGAAAATCCGTGAATTATTTATGCAGTCTTGAAACGCCTGTGTAATATACATCCGCTTGAATCAACTTCCCAAGCATATTATAGAGACCATCTTACTCATTATTACAGTAGTTAGTTATGTAGTACTATGTAGTAACGATAAATTAAAAACAGTGATAATGTATTATATGTTCATAGTAATGATAAAGTTAAGTTACCTAGACGTGCTGCATCATCTCTCTGTTCTTATTTTATATCAACTGACGTTATTTTAAAATTACTTACCACTTAGGGTGAATTTGGCTTTTTTTGCTAAAAAATTATGTAAAAAATTCACAAAGATGCCGAATTATGAAAAATAGAATTTTGGGAACAAAATCCGCAAGCGAATATGTGAAAATATAGTGCAAAGTGGGTAAAATACATAGTTTGCAATTCTGAAGTTATTCGCGACAACGGAACATCATCTGGCCCTGAAGCACTGCTTCCACCAAATTCATCAATGGCCAATTCATTGCTTAGTTTTTGAACTCAAAGTCTATCTAGTAGTTCCAGTTGCTTCTAATAACTGAACTGCAGGGTTATTGGTTGTTTTGCTAAAACATTATGGTGTTGACGGTTGAGTATTTCGCTTATTTCTTGATCATCAATCATCGATCCATTTTCGTCCTATAGTGACCCCATTTTTGTTTCAACAGATGAGTAATTTGATTCATAAGAGAAAAAGTGCTTACCGTTTTCGTTTATCTTTTAGATGGCTTGCCCTTCTTTTTTCCTTTTTTCAATTTCTCTTAGGGTGCCTGCACACCAAAAGACTGTCAGCGAGCAAGCAAGCAAGAAAGATAGAATTCATGAGCATGGATACGTGTGGGAGTACACACACTGAAAGAGAGTAAGCGAGCGAGAGAGACAGACGGAAGCTAGTCTCAAGCGAAAAACCGTGTTGAACTCGCTTTCACGCTAGAAGGTCGAGCGAGACCTGCCCAGAGATAGATAGGTGTCGGCGTGTCTGTGACCGCCTTCTAAGGCCGCCGCCCCATTGAAGCAACAAGCGACGCAATGCGATTTTTCCGGGAGTCGTGTTGCAGCAAGGCACGGGTGTCGCGAGGCATTGCAGTTGCGGCGTTGGGAACAGCAGACTGCTGTGCCCTCCGTTACATTTTGTCGTGCAACAAATTTGTTGCGTTACTCGTCGCTTGTCTCGCCGGAGCGGCCGCGGCGCTAGTGTGTACCACGAGACGTCGACATGAGAGGCGTGTGGTTCAGTTCTTTCAGCCTGAACACTGAATGTCTGATATTCGACGTTTACGCTGTGTCGTGCCTTTGGAACTCAAGGGTCTAAAGCACAGCAACAGAATACATGTTTCAAAGCAATGGGATTTAATAGGAATGTAACTCAACTTTAACAGCCGTCCTAGAGACGTCTTTCGATGTGCGATAGTTCTCGCCTCTCATCATTCAGTCTCTCTTGCTTTCGAGCTTCCAGTCTTTCGGTGTGCAGGCAGCCTTAATCATGATGCAACCCTCAGTAGTTACACTGTGTACTTACCCTAAGTCGGAACATTTTGTAAACACGGTATACTCTTGCTTAAGTTACTAGACATCTCCTAAAATATTGCAACACTTGTAGTTCACAACAGCAGTATATATTTGTATTACATCACGAACATTTTCAAGGTTAGCCCCTAGATTAGGATGGCTCATGTGCTGCGGTAGTCATGACCACTCGCTATCATGGTCAAATCGGCAAAACCCGTACATGCGGTGCGCATGCCCAACGTGGCATTGTGTCTGACGTGTACACAACGTGGCTGTAGAAAGTTGCTCGCCTCACTGTAGTCAAACCAGCGTAAGAAGTCTGATAGGCGTGGCTAAAAACGCAAAGCACTTGGCCTAATCTCATTTAAGTGCGTGGTATAAATTGTCTCAATTGATAAAGTTATATTATATTCGAATACTCAAAGTGCATTAGTCAGTAGATTAGATTTGGCACTGCTGTGTTCAATTCAGCCCCGCCCCTAAAGGATTGCTTACACTGGTTTGACTATGGTGGGAGGAGCTAGGTATAATTGAATCGGTAGATGCCGAATGTTGGCAGTTGTTTCTCATCGCCTATCGTGTAATACATCATTCGTCCATTGGTGTGCCTGCCCTGCCTTCCTCCTGTAATCATTAAAAACGTTCTCAAGGTCCTGGGGCTTTATTTACCTTAGGCTGTGCAACTGATGATAGTAACATTTCCGTATAAAATTGATTATTGAAGTCTGCCGCCCATTGATAACTGATAGCCATTATTAGTTCATTGTAACCCGAACAGGAAGTTTTAAAAATAATCTACATAATTATTGTGCTCGAGGCTCCATCCGTTCGTACGTCCATATGTCTTTACGTTACGCTTTTAAGTATTACCAGACGCTTCAACTTGCAATCTCATTTTTTCGCTAGAAGGAAGTTCAGCCATAGCTGTGTTCTTGCGCTCGCACTTGAAGAAAGTTTCAGTCAGTTTCAAAACAAAGACATGAAGTTTATTTTACTCGTATCATACTTACAGTACCGATTTTCATATCTTGTAATATTTACGTTACTGGGGTTGTATAACGATCTAAATATGGGAAATTTCATAGCCAGGATACTATGCACGAGCTGTTCCGAACTGCTTCATTCTATAGCATTTTTTAAGTGAAACTGAAGCGCGGATTTTAAAGAAATCACGTAAACTGACGGAAAAAGTGCTATCAGTAGCATGAATTAAAATTTTATTAAAAAAATTAGCTAAGTGTTGTATTATGTGGGAAAGCCATTGCGAATAAATTGTATAGCAGCCACGGGTCCCGTTAGAGAATTGAAATCATCTATGCACCCATGAAAAATGGAAATGCTAAAATGTGGAAGACTAAATAATATTATCTTAAGATGAGAAAGGTTAACAGAGATGTGTAAATATAGAAGAGAAGCTCTGAGAAAAGTACCTCCAAAGAGTGAGAGTGCTATATTTGTTTTTATGTCAACTTTATGTCTGTATCATGATATAGAAGTGGGAAAATTTGGCTGGTCTAACATCTGCGAGGTCCACCGGTGATAGGATAGGACAGACTTGCTACAACCTTGCATACTCGTGCAACGTTAAGCCTGCTTCGTACGAGTCAGAACACGAAATCGCTTCATATTCCTGGAACAGATGTTTCTTTGAACATGATAACGGTTGAAGCTATTAAAGCACAACAATTCCAAATTTGTACAGTTGCGAATATAAACTTCATAGAATTGAAAGCTAGAGTCTAATCTGATGCTTGATGGTGAAATTGTTGACCTAGCCATCGTAGACCGGCTTGGGACCACAACATGGTTGAGTTTACGCTCAAAACTGGCAGTGAATTTAGCACTAATGTGAGTCGTCTCAAGCTGCCAGACTATCGAGGAGCAAATTTTCCGGAAATGGCAACTGAAATAGGAACAACTTACTTTGAACCCCCTATGAGAGACACATATTTTGAAGGCGAGCATGCTGAGTGCAGCTTCCCGATTAAACGAGTTCGTATCAGTAATGATCCCTCTGGATGAATCGAACAGTCAAATGATGCATTGCAAGGCGACAAGTGTGTTACAAAGCCTGGAAGCGTAATCCAACAGAGGAGAATAGGTCAAGTCACATAATGGCATGTCGGAAGGTAAAGAAAATAGTCTGGACCACAAATATGGAAAAAAGAAGTTTCCGTAGCCTCTATGGCTAAACACAACCCAACGGCATTCTGTTAATATGTAAATGAAGGAAAACTAAAGCAAGAATCCATAAGCCCCCTCAAAAAACGTGATGGCACCATTTTCAATGACCTAAGAGACAAAGCTACAATTTTGAACGACTATTTCACCTCTGTATTTATTATTGAAAATGTTGCTAATATCCCTGCACCAGCCCCGATGAAAGTTGCTTCCATAAAGACCTTTGTTTTCGCGGAAATCGTGATCCTTCAAGAATTAACCCACCTAAATGTATACAAATCCACTGGCCCTGATAATCTTACTCCCCGTGTGCTACGGGAAATGGCTCCAGTCATCGCGAAGCCACTGCTCGAATTATTTAATCGGTCTCTGAGAACAGAAGTTTCGCAAGATTGGAAACTAGATAACGTTATACCGATACATAAGAAGGGGGATAAGAAAAGCCCCAGCAACTATCGACCAATCAGTCTTACATCGGTCGTCAGCAAAACCATCGAACGCCTCTTAAAAAAGCGCATCACTGATCACCTAAGGATACAGCAGCTCATATCCGACACTCAAAATTGCTTCCGAAATGGAAGAAGCTGCTTAGCAAACCTAGTGGACTTTTTCTCAAAAGTTACCGATATAAAGATAAACAAAAGGGCGTAGACCTTGTGTATCTAGACTTCCAAATGGATTTTGACAAAGTCCACCATCAACGGCGGATGAAAAAATTGAAAGCCCTTGGCATCCAGGGAGACTATTTACGATAGATCAGAGCATGGCTTACGGGTCGACAACAGCGAGTAAAGCTTGAAGGAGAAACGAGCGCCTGGACGCACGTTTCATCAGGGGTTCCTCAACGTAGCTTGCTTGGCCCACTTCTGTTCTCAATTTACATCAGTGATCTCGATCGTAACATCCGTAGTAAAATAAGTAAATTTGCGGACGATACTAAACTATGTCATCCTGTCACGAAAAGAGCCGAGCTCCAACAGGACTTTAACCACCTCATGGAATGGAGCACAACGTGGCAGATGAGCTTTAATATCGACAAATGCTCAGTTATGCACATAGGGCTGATGAACCCTTCACCTCCATTGCAAGTGAACGGGACGGTATTGGCTGCTGTCACCCAACAACGTGACTTTTGAATCACTATTACAAACAAATTACAACACAGCAAGTTGACGCGAGTGTGAAAATGGCAAGCAGAGAAGTGGAATTTTATCACCATAAATTCTGGATACAAGTACAAGGACATCATCGCTCCCTTGTACAAGGCATTGGTGCGGCCACACTTATAATTTGCTGTCCATTCTGGTCGCCATATCTGTATAAAGATATCGATAACATGGAAAGAGTCCAACGCAGGGCAACGAAATTGATACAACTGCGAAATAAGCCGTATGAATATCGCCTAAAAGAACTGGGTCTGATCTCTCTTAAGCAAAGACGACTCAGGGGGCAACTAATAGAAACAATCTAGTATTTGAATGGCTTCAACGACGTACCTACTATGGGGCTCTTTGAAAGAGACTTCAATGATCGCTTGCGAAACAATGGTAAAAACGCAAGCAAAGAGCTCGAAGCACGACCTTATGTCAGCAGTTCTTTTCGTATTTCATGGTCAACATTTGGAATAGACTCCCTTCCGATGTTGTTTGTGTGGAGTCAGTCAACGCGTTTAAAAATCGTCTTGACATACATTGGGAGAAACATCCACCACAGTTAGGAACTCCTCCAGGAGTTGCAAACTCTTAACTCCAAAGCTTTCGAGGCCACCTTAATCCGTCTTTTTCGTTCTCCTGCACCAACTACATAGTTTAACGTTTCTAAGCTCCGCATGTCAGCAGCTCTTGATCGTGCTTGCGTGCATTCATGATCGTCTCTTTGGCGGGGACTCTTCCCCCTTTTTTTCTCCCTTTTCTCCTGTCCCCTATATCCTACTAACATAATGGCAATAGCTCATAGAGGGCCGGGGCGTAAGTTCCGGTGTCTTTTTGGGATTGGGCCAATTGGTTCGTCTACTGCTGTCTATCTAATCTAAGGTACACTTGCTGTAGCACAATAGCCCCCATGACTCGGAGTTTAAGCAGTTTTTGAATGCAATAATGTTTGACAAGTCGAAACTACATACACTGCAGCGTAATGGGATGGATAGGGCTAAACATTCCCATTTTACGACTCTCGTGTGCAACAGACTTGAGGTTAGATGCAGTTGTAAGGATTTAGGGACAGGCGCTATTCATAAATAAAAAATAAAATAAATAACTTCTATTAAGAACACAATGGGTTCACAAAATACGCTTACAAGCTCACAAGTATAAACAAAGTAGCCAAAGTTCAACCTAGTGATAAGGCCCAGTCACAAATATTGGTGGCCACGTACAATGAGAATAGATACATTCAGCCTACACCTGCAGACACGAATAGCATTGAGCAGCTCAATCTCACACAGGAGCACAGGTAATAAACAAGAGAAAAAGAACTCTTCGCTGCGTTGGTACAGAGAATTTAGCAGATTACCCCTGTACAGTGCGATTGAGACACACCGTTTCATTATAGCTAACATGGCTAAGGGGCTTGTAACAATAATAATAATACAAGTTGCACGCAGAGCTCAGTCCTTAGTATAGCAACAGGCTCACATATAGTCCTACCGTACCTCGTGCAATCAAAAGGAAATAGTACAGTAGGAAGACAGAGATATATCAGCTCACGCTTGCGTGCCGTGAAATGGAACCTTAGAGAAGTAGCAGGTAATAGGCACATCAGCTACAGGTCATACCGATCATGGAGGCCGTTGCCTACATACAGAATCCTAACCCACCGCTGCTTGAGCGCCGAACTCTGATAACTTGGATTAGAGCATATCCCATGGAGCATTGAGTTATCAGACTTTTCTACTCTCATCTTCAGGCTATATGCACATTTACGAGCATGAATATTGAGACACTGTACGTCATACGACGCAAACACATCACTAGCTCCTGTGTATCTGGGCACACCCACCAACCGTCGGAATATGTCATTGTACGCAACAAGCAACTTACTGATGGCTTGTT
>LQNS02277812.1:7796194-7813268 GCA_001587735.2 Parhyale hawaiensis
CCAACAATCTCTCTATAATCCGTTTTAGTGCAGAATACAGAGTTTTTTTTATGGATTTGTGAGTACCTCGGTAATCCGAAATCCCCGCTAATCCGTCACCCCCTTCCCCCCATGCTGTGCGAATTAGAGGGGTTTTACTGTATTAAAAACTCAAAAGCAAAGACAGAGATGAAAATTGAAGTCATATTCTATAAAACGTTTCGGAGACCTGCTCCATCATCAGTTCTGAAATCACAAATAAAGAAGTATAAGTAAAATTAGTTCAAATGGTTCAGCTAAGATAAAGGTACGTTCATGGTCGAAAAAAGTATCAGCTTATCTATTTACTAATTTCATAAGATAAGAGCTACTGTTGCTATTCAAAATCGGTTTGAGTTTGTGTATAAAAAGTGATACTAACATGCGTAAATCTATATTGCAATTTGCAGTTCGTAAAATACTAAAATTATCCATAGTCACAGGAGCACTGTACTGCTCCGCATGGAGGCTCACTGAGGAATGCGCTGGTTTTTATACAATATGACTTCAAATTTAATCTTCGTCTTTGCTTTTAAGTTTTTACTAGATTTATCTTATAGAAATATAAATTCGTGAAATATGATCATGGATTTCATTTTGAAAAGTAATGAAAATATAAATTACACCATAATTGCGTTGTATTAATACGCACCAAAAAACGTAGCAAGGAAATTCAACTCCCAGAACTGCCCCTCGTACAACAAGAATTGCCCTCTGACAGACATAATCTTGGTCCTGTCACCATTTATTCGCTCCCTCACCCCTGGACATGACATGCTGCATAACGCGTGTGATGTAAGCTCCCCTGTCCTGACCCTGCATATTTTATCTGCTTTATAATAGGATGAGTTTTGGATGGCGCCGATAAAACGCACGTTGCTTCTCGACGACCCGTGCGTGTGTTCATTCCTGCCGTTCATCTTGTCAAGACTTGGAAGGTTGCTGATCAGGTTGGCTGGTTTAAACCAAATAAAAACCATGGGTTAAACCAACCAAAAAATGTTTTTTGGTTTACTGTATTTGGTTTTTATTCATAAATATTGCAAAATAAACAGTTTTACTTCTAAAAATTATTTAATATCAGTTGTAGCTGCTACTAATGGGCTGAGTTAATGTGTTTCTATTTAGTAATCCGTTTGACTGTTAGGACAGTTAGGGTCAGCTATTGCTTATGTTTTTGAAAAACGTATAACCTATTGGATTTTATGTTATTTCATTTCAGAGGTGCATTTCTAATTATATTCTGGTATGCCTGCAGCTACTGAAAGTTAGAAGTAGGTATTAGTTAAGGTTTCAATTAGATAGCTAGTGAGCTCATGAGAAGGATGTAGCCATATAGCTATTTCATTTTCTTTATTTCGATACTCTGTTTTTAATTAGCTAGTAGCTAGCCATTTCTATCGAGTTAAGTGTTTTTCAAAGGATTTTATAGCTATTTCACTTTCTTCAGTTCATTACTCTATTTTTAATTAGATAGTAGCTAGCTAATTCTGTCAAGTTGTATTTGTAATCTGAAGTGTTTTCAAGTTTTTTAAAGGATTTTACATTGCAATAATGATAAATCATAACTTCTCTGCAGTTTGGATATTAAATGTAGCCATAGCAACTACAGTTACTCTGCTAAATGCTTTTTTCTTAACCCCTATTCTTCAAGTCATTCTTCTACAATAGGAAGTTGAAATGAAGCGACTAAGATTGTTGAAAATTAGCTAACTACATGTTTACAAAAGTAGAAAACACTTTAAATGTTGGATAAAATTCCTAGAACTAGAAAAAAACAACAAAATGTAGAAAAAACAAATAGGATTTTTTTGTTTTAACAAAAAAAACATCTCCTTTGATTTGAAAAAAAAAAAAAAAATTGCCAACCTCGTTGCCCATTAGTCTAGCAGCATGTAGGTACAAATTACATTTTCTACATTCAAATAGCTGTCTTTCGATATGTTATGCTTCTGGTAGCTCATCACATGCTACTTTTATTTCAAATATTGGCTTGGGGTTTTCTAACTTATATGCAAACATATATTCAGTAAATAGTACAAGAATCTTTCTAACAGCAAAACAACACCTCCACAGCTAATAGTAGCCAAAGTTATTCATTTGCTAGATCTAAAGGAGACGTAAACTAAATTAATTACGACTGAATATTGGTAAATGAACTCACTGGTGCTCGTTACATTTGAAGTAACACCTTAGGCATATAAACTAAATTTCTATCAATAATTGCAATCATCACGTGAATAAAGAGAAGCGATGAAAGCGTTTAACTGCGTGAAGGTAACCCAGTTTCTACAAGTACACCGAAACTGTTGTTTTACCTCATGTGCTATCGATAATACTTGTATTTCCATTTGTAGAATTCAGTTGTCAGTAACGTGCGTTTTGTATTATTAAATGAAAAAGTGTAGCACGCTATGGTATTGAGCAAAAGTAAACGTTTTATATTTTATTAAATTCTCAATCAGTTTATTTCAATAAGACCATGTTCAGAGCTACTTCAGATGAAGGGAATGCTCATCGCTACATTAAATGTCGAGAGTTTGTGCTAACTGTACCACTGATAGTTATTCGATATACCGATACCGCCATCAAAATTAGTGCCCTATATAAAGTTTCTCATTGTTCTGCAGGTAGCCAATCTAGACCACAGTCCTAGTTCGACACGTAGGTAATCATGGCGACCAGGGTAACCTATTGAGGTAACACTCTTTGTCCTGCTTGAAATAATCTCTGTTGTATCCACCAGAACTGTTGATGTCGTACTTGAGCTCTGGGTATCATATTTGCCTCTCCTACACTGTCTCTTCATATTACAGTGTGATGTCCATTGATGTTGAAGTACAGTAATTCATTCCAGAGATCTGAGTTTCAGTGGCCTCTTAGTTTTGGGAGAAAGAGTAGAGGAATAGTTAACTATATGAGTGACTGTGAGAAATGAGTAAAAGTCAATACAAATTTAGTGAAGCGACCATGCTAGGGATATACTTCTTCGATGGGTCAATAGCTGGAGGCAATTGTGCAGTCCAGTCTAGAGACAGAGCAGAAGTGTGTCACTCACCATATTGTGAGTGACAATATTGTAGTCATGCTCTACAGCAGGTGTGCTGGAACATAGGTGTATCACTCACCATATTGTAGTCATGCTCTACAGCAGTTGTGCTGGAACATAGGTGTATCACTCACCATATTGTAGTCATAGTCTACCGCAGAAGGCAAAGCTCAAAGTTTTGCTAGGGGATCTGCGCTCCCCCGGTGTTCCTGACGCAAATTGAACGTATGGAGGATCCATCTGGAGCATTGAAGTTTAAGGCCCAGTCACACTGCCGATCTCGCATAAATCACGCATAACGTTGGCTTCTGCGTGACCATTCTAGGGGATGTGCGTAGTCGAAAATCACCGGCGAACTGCACATGAACTACTTAGAAATCAATGGCAATCACTTATAAATCACGAACCCTCCACGTATAACCTGCGTATAAACCACTTTGGGTGACTTATAATTCGCTGATGGCTCACGAACAACGGGCGCCTCTATCGCTTCCGCTCCGCGCACAATGAATAACCTGCAGTGACGGGGTTTTGCCAGTTCGTTCCAGCAAGCGAAGCCTGTTCTTGCGAACAACCGCTAACGGTCCACGCTTATGTTGTGCATTATCCGCGTGATTCATGGGTGCTATGCGTAATTCATAAGTTTTTCTGACGTGGAGCATCAGTAGCTATCAGTGGATGTTAGTCGCATCGGGATTGTGCGCGATTCTAGGTTTTGTGCTGTTCAAAAATCGCGATCACGCACTCGCACTTGATATGAGTTTCTTCCGGATCCATTTTCCATTTGTTCGGGTGAGGTATACTCGGCGTACTGATGCTCTTCATGAGTTTGCCTTGGAACCGTTACGATGCCGTACGGGCCAGTATTCCCGTTCGTTTTTTCCATCGTGTGTGGATGTTTGGAATGGTCTTGATGGCTCTGTCTTTGCTGGTGCTGGTATTGGCAGCTTTAAACGATCTGTACACAGAGCTATTCTGTGGTCTCGGATCTTCTTTTTTTTCATTCTTTTGTTTTCTTCACCCGCTGGGCTGGTTGCGTGGGGGTTTGTTAACCTCATGGAGTTTCTCCGTTCCTACGTCGCCAGTCTAGTGTGATTTAATAATAATAACAAGTATGCGTGATTGTGCGTCGTTTAAACGTCATTCATGCGTAATTTGCCTAGTTCTGATGCGGACAATGCGCGACATATACGTGGACCGTTAGTGGTTGTTTTCAAGAAGTTTACGGCTACCGCGCACGTCGATGACTTTTCGCTTACAAAAGCGCAAAAAAATAAGAAAAACATATGAATCACTTGTGTATCATTAACAACTCACGTATATTTGCCGTAATAAGGCAACCTTTTCTTTCAGCATTTGCCAGTCTAGCCGTTGCTGCCAAAGTACACATCCTGCATGAACCCCCAGAAAAGAGATTTCCTGGTGTTCTTGATCCAGAAACAGAATGATTGACTGCAGCAACTTCATCAGATGTTTGTCAAAAGAAGCAGGAGAAGACAGATTAGGAATGTGTGGGAGAGCGACTTGATGAGTAGAAGACCACAGCAGGGCATGTATGGTCGCCTGTTAGTAGAACTCCGGAATGAAGACCTAAGATCTTTCCAGAACATCATGTGTATGCCTCCTGCCATGTTTGATGAGATTGTCTGGAGGCTGAACCCCAGAATTACCAAGAAGACCACCTACTGGAGAGCCCTCCTTGGTCCTGATCTGAAGGTTGCCAGGCATCTGAAGGTTGCCTGGCATTTGGATCCAGCTACAAAGACATGCAGTATGCCTGGAGGGCCCACCACAACACCATCAGCGTTTCTGTTTAAAGCTCCCTTGATTCTGGATATATGTAAGTACTACAATTACAAAGGCTTCTTCAGCATTATCCAGTTTGCCATGGTGACATGTGATTACAAGTTCCTGTGGGTGGACGTGTCTGGCAATGGCTTCGCTTCAGATGCTCAGATCTAAAACCGTGAGTTGACAGAACGCGTAAAGAACAACAGCAGCATGAAGTGACCACAGCCCGTGGCTTTGCCTAATGACACTCAAAATGTGCCTATCTTCCTGGTGGGATATAAAGCCTTCAGCCAGAGGAACTATCTACCTGATGCAGCCCTACAGCACTATAGGAACCTTGGCAGGGCATACAGAATCTACAATTACGCTGTCATGATGCAGCCAACAAATTTCTAGTTCTTCTGGGCACCATGATTCATCACCCCGGGATTGCCAGACTGATTGTCATTGATTTGTACGTCGTTCATGCGCAATTCGTTAGTGATTTTTGACCACGCCCATCCCCAAAATGGTAAATTTCTCTACTGACAATCACGCACAAGCCAACTTTATGCGTGATCGACTGTGTGACTGGGCCTTCACGGCTCAAAACCTGGAATAGCGTACAAACCCGATGCGACGAACATCCACTGACAGCTACTAATGCTCCACGCCAGAAAAACTTATGAATTAATGAATTACGTACAGCACGACTCAAAATTTCTGCGCAATCTATGCGTAAATCGTACGTTTTGACAGTGTGACTGGGCTTTTATGCACTAGATACATACTGTATTTCAGTCATGTTCAGTATTATTTGGATTCGCAATATACTAAAATGCAAATAATTGCCAGTTGCACAGGTTTTTGACTTGCTTATGGTTCTTTTTATGAACTTTATTTTTCTGTTCCAGAGCCTTGTAAGAATGCTTTACATAATGCCTAAGGTAGACACCCCTGTCGGCAGCACCAGATCCGCCACAGCGCCCAACACTAGGGCGTCCAAATGATAGTCTAGGCTGTTTCGAGGCACAAGGGGATTTGGTGTTCTGAAAACTTTTAAAACTTATTTATCTTTTTAAAATCTATTTAGGCCCCGATCCCTGGTAGCTCAGTGTCCCAGCACCACGCCTCCGTGGAGTCTTATATTCATTGGTACTAAATATTCCCGTCTGTCTTTGATAAACTGTTTGCTTCCAAACAAGTTATTTTTTGGAAGTGGTGAGCGTGACCAGAACCTAAAAACTTAGAGTATCTCATCAGTCTCTTAAGTTGTCAACTATGTAAGGTAGTTCGGCAAATTAAATGTCCCACGCATTTTCTGTGCAAACTTTATTTTCATAATTTTCTTTCGACTTTCTACCTAATTTATCATATATTTATGTTGCTCAAAAGTATTAGCTTGAGCAACATATGTATATCTTGACAAAGAGGCCCAGGCCAATGTGAAAACAGAACTGTTCCGCATTTATGGCGAAAGTTTTCTGTTTAGCAAATTGCCGTATCCTTCTATTATAATTTAGATCACAGATAACTTAGTTACAGCTTGGTACTGTGTTTTCCCATAGTAAAATCACGACAACAAGCATTGGCAATGTAAGGGCCTACCTTCAAGTTTTTGGTAGTGGTATTTCCACTGTCCGAGAATTCGAGTTCTTTCAAATTGAATTCCATTGTACCTATAGTTTTCATATCAGTTTTGAAATTCTTGTGTGGCAGAGAAAAAATTGATGCCTTATACCAAGTCCTGAGGGGCACTGATTGATGACTAACCTACTTTGTACAGGAGGTAAACTTTAGTGCTAATTGGTAATGAAAAGGCATTTTGTCTCCGTAGTGGCAGCAATTTCTCATTCATGGAGACGTACGAAGGAGAACTCCCAGGTACGTTTTATTTAATAGCATCCTAGCTATTTGCTAGTGTTTATTCTTTGTTGCGTTGCTAAAGTGTCCTATATGATTTGTGTCCTCGACGTTATTAGGCTGTGCAATTACTTGACCCATCTTTTATCAGTTGAATGATTTCTGTTGGTAGAGGTGCGCAAGTTAACTTATGCATGCTAATCACAGGAACTAGACAAAAGATATTAAATGTGTTGAAATAATTTCCTGTGGCCTTGCTGGTGTGTTAGTAGTTGCTGATTTTCATTTTAATCTCATGTAACTCTTTGCTATTTTTGACTCCTACTTTGATTTTGCCTTCTATTTCCGTTTATTTCTATCGGATCCTAATGAAACCCACGAGTAGATACTGTACTTTGTTCTTTGCATCCTAACCCGCCGGCCTAACGAAATTCGTCTTCCTTCTGCAGGCGTAGCATGCGTGAAAGTGGAACCACCTGATACTCCTCTGCAACAGGTTGTGAAAGTGGAACCACCTGATACTCCTCTGCAACAGGTTGTGAAAGTGGAACCACTTGATACTCCTCTGCAACAGGTTGTGAAAGTGGAACCACCCGATACTCCTCTGCAACAGGTTGTGAAAGTGGAACCACCCGATACTCCTCTGCAACAGGTTGTGAAAGTGGAGCCACCTCACAGCCTTGTGGAAGTGTTTGTGAAAGAAGAAAGATCTTCCCTTGAAGATTATGAGGTAATCTACTTTAGCTTTAGGTTGGTGTGCTATGAACGTTCGAGCTTGTTATATGTGATAGCAAATTACAGTCCTCTAGGTCTACACCCTATGTTTGATAGATTTTATTTCATTAATGAAAACCGCTGTATCTTAATGTATTTGTCACGCATAAAATACCGTACTCTGTGAATAAATGACGTTGGAAATTATTTTCTTTGGAGCAAATAGAATTATGAACAATTTAAATCTGCGTTGGATGCTCTAGTAACTTTTGTGTGTACTACTTTAAACAAGCCGTCTGATGAAATTCTTTGAAACTTCATCTTTGCGGATACTTTAGCCACGCGGGACAGTTGCTGTTAATCGATGTCCATGTAGCAATCAACTCCTGACCTTTGTCATCTCAAATTGAACACAACTTGGCGTAAGACCATCAGCCACGGTGGGAGCAAATTCAACGAAGTCATGTTTGATAGCCAGCAAATCCTAGTTTTTCATATGGCTGCTGTGTCCAACAAGGCTGGCGCTGGGCTCACCTGGCGCTGGGCTCACCGCAGTGGGGGCAAATTCGACCCGATGGAGGAAAATTCTATGCCGTCATTTTTTATGGTCAGCTAGGATTAGTTTCTTGGCCTGGATCACATTTAGGTCAACCCACCAAACTCCCTACAAAAACTTATGAAGACTGCTCAACTCCTTCGACCACTTATTGGGTGGACAGGCATATATGCCCTAAGGTTATTCAGAGGTCAGTCAATGCTGCATTTGCTCGCCAATTGAAAACGACCTTTCCATCGTATGCGCTTTATGCCAGATGGATTTGACTCATAGAAATCATAACTCTTTTGAAAATCCTGGAGGAGAATAACTAATTTCTCCGATGTCTTTTTCGACGGCTCTTGCACAAGCAGTTAATGAATGTTCTTATTTTTTATAGTATGAGCTATTAGTGTCAGTTTATTGATGCGAGTGTTTTATTGACAAGATTTCGAATAATGCACCGAGACTTGAGGTTGGACCCGTTACTGAGCCAGCATCTACTGTCGGGTCAGGAGTCAAGCAGAGAGACTCCTTTGAAGAGGACCCGCTTGGTACATCACATTGTGCTGTGGAGCAACTGCAGGCTGAAACATTGATGACTGCTGACTCGGGTACTGCCACAGGTGAGTCTTGGGTTGCTTATGCATGTAGCAAACTTTTCCGACTCTGCCAATAACTACTTGCTTTTATAGCGCCGTGTCCAAGAATTTTTGTAGGTTTCCTATTGAATTTTTTCTGAAATGAAAGAGAAATGCTCATCAAATTTTTCAGGTAGTTTATGTTTATATTCCATCTTCAGTAACTTTTTTTTGTTGCACAGAGTGGTTCCCCCTTCAGGACTCTACGTGTGAAAAGTTTTCTCCTAAAAATGAAACAGAACTTGTCGAGAAAAAGCCCTTCATCCCTGATGTACCTACAGCAACTTTTAAGGTCATTTCGAAGCTTTCCTCCCAGTACGACTCTTCTGCCTCTGGGAGTTGTGAACATCACTCTCACTCTACGGTTCTTCTACAGGCGGTCCACACGGAGCTCAACAAGTCCGAAGTGCAACGTCAAACAATAGAAGAGCAATCCGGCGAGCGTTTTAAATGCTCTTTTTGTGAATACTCTACGCGAAAAGAACACAACTTGCGACGTCATTATGACACGGCGCATTCAAGTCAAAAGAGTTGCAAATATTCTCGTGACGTCGTATCATTGCAGAAAAAAAGTTTGAAGCATTCTGATGAAAAGCGCTTCAAATGTTCTCACTGTAGCTATGCAACAGTCCGAAAAGGTTTGTTGCAGATTCATTTTAATGGTATGCATTCGAATGAAACGCATTTCAAATGTTGTAAGTGTGATTATACAACGTCATATAAGTCAGGTTTGCTAGCTCACATGAAAGCTAAGCATTCTGATGGAAAAAGATTCAAGTGTTCTCTGTGTGATTTTGAAACTTCTTATAAATCGGCTCTTCAGGTTCATATTGCTGCCAAGCATTCCGACGGGAAGCCATTCAAGTGTTCTTACTGCGCATATGCTGCATCTCTTAAAAGTTATTTGCAGACACATATTGATGCTAAGCATTCTGAGGAAAAGCGCTTCAAGTGTTCTCAGTGTGAATATGCTACGTCCCGCAATGACCAGTTGCAACGTCACGTTAATTCTAAGCATTCTCATGCAAGATATATCAACTGCAGTTTGTGCGATTTTACCACATCATATAAATCAGGTTTGCAGTCTCATTTTAGTGCTAAGCATTCTGGTGAAAAGCGCTTCAAGTGTTCTCAATGTGATTATGCTACGTATTATAAATCGGGTTTGCAAGTTCATATCGCTGCTAAGCATTCTAATGAAAAACACTACCAGTGTACCCTATGTGATTTTTCATCGTCATACAAATCGGCTTTGCGGGGTCATACTGCTGCTAAACATTCTGATGAAAAGCCATTTAAGTGTCCTCATTGCGACTATGCTGCATCACTGAAAAGTTACTTGCGGGTTCATATAAGTGCTAAGCATTCTCAGGAAAAGGCTTTCAAGTGTTCCCTATGTGAATTTGCAACGGCCTATAAATCACATTTTCAGAAACACTTTGCTGCACACCATTCTAGTGAATAGCAGCCAAATTATTTTATTATTAAATCACACCAGGCTGGCGACGTAGGAATAGAGAAACTCCATGAGGTTAACAAACCCCCACGCAACCGCAACCATATTAATGTTTAGTGTCTATTCCAATTCGCCTTGTGGACTTTACCTTCGCTTCGTCATAGAGGCCTCCTTGCTTGCAGCTTTTGGTTGGAACTTGGAAGTAAAAGGAAGGGCTAGTTCGATTGGATATCCTAAGGCTTAACTTGTCCGAAACTTAAGGCAAGTGCGCAGGCCTTGCCCCGTCGAATTGATTTTCCGGCCTTGGTGCTTAATTTGTTACCCTTGAGACTTCCAAGAACTCAGTTTCTAATTTCAAACTTAATTTTTCAACCGGCTAAATGTCATCGCGTTACTTCTAACTCTTACACCTCGATTCGAAGCGGCAGAGCCAAAGCTCCTATTCGAAATTCCGACCAAGTCAAGTTTCGAAGGCTAATCGAACCTCCGAGCTTTTAATATCGCTCTCGATTCTTTTTTGTATTTATTACAACTGGAGACAGATAGACTATGTTGTTTGTGGTAGAACAGCTAGTACTTTTGCATTCATAAAATTTAGAAAACAAACGATAATTAAATCGCTCCGAGTTGTTTTATCTTTTTCTTGTCGTCGGCGTTCAAAGTTGACCTCATTATTCTATTCCCGGCAGTATTAATTGTTCCCATAGAGTGAACATCGACATCACAATGTTGCGCCAACGTGCAACGTATATATCACATTGTTTTCAACATCTTTTTCTTCTTTAGTTTAATTTTTTTTTTTTTTTTTTACTCTTATTATTTTTTTAATCCGCCCCAGGGGTAGATACTGGCGGGGCCCTTTACCTGCCGAAAGATTGAGGGTCCTAAGTGCAGTCTCCGTTGGACATGTTGCAGCTTGCCGCAGTTCCGGCTGACAAGATATATATATTTTTCTAACATTAGGTAGGCTCTCATTACTTCCCCCTCTATTTCGGGAGGTACCCGCTTTATGAGGTGGCAGACCTATACCACGAGGCCTCGACCTTCTCCCGTACGTACGGAGGGCCATAGAAGAGACCGTCTGAAGGGGCGTAAAGTAATCGAACTGTGTAATCAGAGAAAGAATGAAAACGTTAATCAAACTCTGGCCAATCTTGCTGCATTTTAAATTGTGTTCGTATGTCTAGTTTTCGTATTACATTTTCCTCATTTTCATCATAGAATGAAGACGTTAAACAAAATCTGGCGTCCGGCGTCTAGCAATTTTTGCCCCGTGTTAGCTTTAAGCATAANGTTACGGTGTTAGCTTTAAGACTAAGAATTAAACACTCATGGTGCTTCGCCCTCCTAATATGTCGAGTACCGCATCCATATGTGAAAACGATTTATTTTCACTCTGCTTCTTTGCTAAAACTCTTAAGCTAACCGTGACTGACACTCTCGAGCATAGCCAACATCTTAGTTAATTCATATCTTCTAACGTGATCTCTGCTTACTATTCTTTTCTAATGCCCCACAGGCTGTATTACATATATAAATCCTTGTCTATCACAAATCACGGTTATATAATTTAACTAAATTGGAAATAGGCAGCGTCTCTTTCATTGTAATATAATCTATTCTATTTTATTTCAGTTTTGTTCCATTATTAGCATTACTAGCTATTTCTTAGAATTCATGTCTGTTTCTCACTCACTCCTGAATATTATTAGCTGGTCTATAGCTATATTCTAAATTTCCCATCGCACCTTTCTTCTTCTTTTTTTTTAAATCCCTGTGAACGTAACATTTTTTAATCCGCAACTACTCGCCCTAGCTCACTTTAGGCTGCATTCTGTATTTCATAATCTAAAAAAAATCACATCACTTCTGTGTAACTAACGCCCCTCTTAACGGAAAATAGTGTCAGTATTATCTCCTTATTAAGATGCGAGCCT
Organism: Parhyale hawaiensis; assembly: GCA_001587735.2. Lineage (NCBI taxonomy): Eukaryota > Metazoa > Arthropoda > Malacostraca > Amphipoda > Hyalidae > Parhyale > Parhyale hawaiensis. The sequence goes on from LQNS02277812.1 coordinate 7,808,178, forward strand.
TGTTCTAGTAAATTCACTGCTAATTTAATACCAATTGTCTATGATGTTACGTTTTAGTATTATTCTTATGTTAGTACTAAGCATGAAAACCTCAGGATACTGTGTCCTAACCTTGTTGGACACAGTCTCCAGATGAGAAATACATGAGCTTCTTATTATTATTACACATTGGCAATAACTCGAGCTACATGTTCTTCCATGGTGGTGGCATCGTCTTGTATAAATAGATCGACCGTGCCCGGGCTTGGCTAAATCCGTCCATTTTGGCCACCCCTGCCCTAGTAAGCTCGAATCACCTACCCCGGGCCTAAGAATTTTATCCTTCCTCAGCCCGAGGTCTGTTTTTATGGATTTTAATGGTTTACTCCCTATGTACCTCTTGAAATTTCCTCAAACACATGCTATTGTCGTGCTATTGTACAGTAAGCATTTGTGTGTCATGCACAGCTATATGGAAAAAGTTTTCATCTTTGTTTCTAGACTAGTATTTTCGAGCACTCCCTAAATGGAAATCTATACTTTTCTGCCTTAAGAATGATTTGCTGATCAGTATGCAGCAGGACAACACGAGAAAATAACTTGAAGCGCCTATTTTGTAACACCGATCACTGCCGAGGCAGGTAATTGCGCAAAATGAACATGAACTGTTTCAAAGCTTAAATGTAGCCAGTAGCGTTCTATAAGGGCTACCGTTCCCGTATATTTTTCCCAAGATTATGTGTCGTCCGTAATACTCCTATTACCGGCATATTTCTTCCCTAGTTCTTATAGCTGCACGTGCTCTTATCAAAATGTCCTAATTGTATTTTCTGCTGGCAAATGCTGTCTTTCGAGTTTCTAAACGTTGACGGTACATACCGTATTAACAAGGTTCTGATGCTCTAACTTCGTTTCATAATATTTGCTTGATTATTATCAGCTATCATGCCAAAAAACTGTCTGTACTACAGTTGTGTAAACCATATAGCAAGGTACCTAGCTACTTATCTCTCGTTCATTAGCTAGACTTCAATGAAAGTGTCACGTAATAGAAATACAAGAACAAAATATTTCAAAATGAACCCACACCTATCTTATTTTGAATTACTATTCCGAAAAGATTAAATAAAAATTTCTTCTTCTTTATCTTGGCTCACAAATAAACTCGACTCAACTGCAGGGCTGCTGTCACTATAAAACTTAAGTGCAATTGCACCAAAAGCTGTTATTTTTTATTGTTTATCTCAAATTGCTTCACTTCAATATTTTTATTGAGCTACTTAATAAGTGGTGAATAGTGTTTACTTAATGTTTTTGATTTGTAATTAGTATTTAGTGCTGTATGGTACATTACATTGAAAAGAATCTAATCAATGTTTTTATGATTTTCCCACCAATTCATTGCAATTTAACAGGCACTTGTTTCCCAGAAAACGAATGCTCTCCGTTGCGCCAGCTAAAGAACTTTGCGCCAAGTTCGAAGAGAGGTTAGGTTAGTGGCCGTTACAAGCTCTCCCGCAGGAAGCAAAATTAAAGGTTTTGTTTGGAGACCTCCGCTCCCCCGTTGTTCCTGAAGCTACTTGTTAGTCTTGAGTTGGGCTCTGCTTAGAGTATTTCAGTTGTTGCGCTCACTATTCAATTATTTCTAACATACTGAAACGAAGATGTTTTTCGCCTGTCTTGAGAGTTTTTATGTGTTTTGATTTACTGTCTAAACTTAATTTTTTGTAAGCCTTGATGCTAGACTAATTGCTTTGCCAAGTATCCAAATTCGACTGCAGGAATTGTTTCATCGTCTATTGAGACTTTATGGTATATCCCCTCAGGGTTCATAGACGGGCCAGAGGCTAAAGGCTTAGGCTAGTTAAAGTTCGCTCATCCTATGTTATGGGGCGCGGCGACCTCTGAGAGATCGTGTAGGTTACCTTAGCTATTGGCTAGACCTTCGGGACGTCTGCTTCTTTTTTTGTGCCCACTTTGCTTCCTTCCTACTTGCTCATACTGTAACTATCTTATTCTTCCTCTTCTTTCCCGACTTTCTGTTCCCATGTGCGTTGACCTTGTCTGGGAACACTTTCATGCATGGGTTTCTCGTTTCAATCGATATTCTATATGTCCCTCGTTCTCTTCTGTGACATCGTTCTGCTCGGAAACGGGGTCTTAAACTTTCTGATTATGACATAACGTGTAAAATTTTGAAACATATATGATTTTAAAGCGTTCAAATCTCCATTGAATTGAGCACACTTAAAGAAAAGCAAGTCTTTGGCGATAGCTGTGAACGATCAATGGATTGCCTCAATGCATCTTAGGTCGTTCCGTTTGCTCGGAGCTAAAGAAGTAAAGAGTATTCTATCCTCGTTAGTATCAGTAGTTTCCATGAGGTTAACATTGTGTCTGCCTCTCGTGGAGAGCTAGTTCGGAGCACCTATCCACTCCATTTCTTGGCTAGGGCAGCAGCTCTGGCCAAGTAATTCTCAAAAGTGGCGTAATCCTGCATTTTCACCTCAAGGCCTCTTATAATTTGCTTTCTTCCGATTTGCTTTCATCACTCGTCTTGCAGGATGTCGATTCAGTTCAGAAGAGCTTTTCCCGCATCGTAACACTTCGAATTTGGTTCCGTTGAAAGTCTTGTTGTTATCCGATGACCAGCAAAATATGTTGGTTCAGAAAGCCTTCGATACCGTTGATAACGATATTTTGTTGACAAAATTGTATCACTATGGCATACGAGGAGCATTGAATAGACTTATCTGTAGTTATCTCACAAATCGCTAGCAGTATGTGGTCATCTGGGAGCAGCGGTCGCAAGTCCGGAATGTGAACGTGGAAGTACCTCGGGGATCTGTACTCGGACCTATTTTATTCAATATATTCATTAATGATATAGTTTTAATTCATAGTGCCATAGTGCAGATGACGCTGCGTTTTATGTCAAGGATACTTCTCAGGTGGGTGTTGTTGCCAAAGTGGAACAACTAATAGAGAACATTACAATATGGCTCAACAATACTAGGCTTACAGCAAATGCTAATAAAACCAAACTTATGTGCTTTAGCCCAATAAAATAAGGTAATCTTCCTCCGGTACACTTTAACAATGTTCAATTAGAATGGGTATCAACATTGGAATATCTTGGAGTTATAATTGATTGCAAATTGAAATTGTCACAGCATGTGTCTGAACTTTGTCACAGACTCAGTAAAGCTAAGGGAGCCATTTATTCAGCCTCAAAGTACTTATTGCAAACTGCTCTGTTAACCTTATATTATTCATTATTTTATTCTCAGATGACCTATGGCATAATCATATGGGTGGGGTACCAAACAGCGCCAATAAACGTATAACAGTACTGATGAATGATGTATTGAGGATTGTCCTACGCGTGAAAAAAAGATTGTAATGGTGTTCCCCAAATGTCAAGAGATGAGATGTACAGAAGGCTAACTCTCCTAAACTTTAGAGATGTTTATAATTATTTTGCCATCAAGTTCTTGCGAATGTCCATCTCTGGTGAAAACCATATTTTTTACTCCCACTACGGACCGTTACAATATTAGGAACAATACATTCAATTTACCAGTTGTTCGATTGGAAATAGAAAAGCAGCTTCTCGGAGACCAGCAGAACCAGCGTACAGAGGAGCGCGTAGCGGCCAACCGACAACAGCGTTTGGTTGCAGTGACTCCCTTTCAGCCAATCAGAAGACAGGACCGTCACCGCTTACGCGCAGCGAAGTTATATCAGGACCTTCCAATTCCTCAATTACCAGCACGGGCACGGTCGATCTATCTATAGGAAGAGAATGAATGACCGGTCATTCATTCTCTTCCTATTTTTCTGTTTTCACCGTTCTTCCATTTTCCTCGATACCTACTAACAACTCTCCCACTATCGTCTAATTTTCTCCTCTCTTCACTCCACTCACCGGCCATTAACCAGCATCATCATTGAGCTCCACCTCAGACAACATGGAAGGAGCTGCAACTTCGCGGCTGCCACCGCTGCCGCCAGCACCTCCTGATGATGACCGCAAGAACAGTCAAAACGTCGTTATAAATCATGTCGAACTGCTTTATGGACTTGATAATGATACTTGTACCAAACGTTTCAAACAGCTAGAGAAAAAATATATATATACAGTACACACTGGAGCTTCTTCTAATTCACGCTGACCAACCAGACGTCAACAACTTGTTATATTCTGTTCCTATGAATCACTTTCTTTCTGAATTGTTTTTTTTTTTTTTTACCTCCACTTTGGGATCTTTGTTTGATCACGCCTAACACTTTTTTTCATATTTGCTCGGTGTCAATTTTATGCTTAAAAACTCTCTCGTATGTTATCTGGATTATCTATTCTAAAATTTGTCTTTTTCTTTTCTTAAATAAGGTTTGGTACCGCTGTCGCTTTCCTCCTCTCGAAAGGTTCCTTATGCGAAAGAAGTTTGGGTCGGAGGAGAAGACACCTCCATGACTCCCACGCTCTCCACTTCTTCCCCAGCCTCTGCTACTGTCGCCCTGCCGAAGTCTCCACAATCGGCGAGTCATGTCCCCCTAAAATTTCGTTTAAAGCGAAATGCAATAAAATTGCAAAACGTAGAACCTTCCAGTGATGTGTCAGGCGCAATTTCTCAGTCTGTGACCTCGCAGAAAAGCAATTTGCAGAGACATCCGTTTGCTAAATCTTCACGCAAAAAGTGTTTTAAGTGCTCTCAGTGTGAATATATGACATTATATAAAGCAAGTTTGAGTCAGCATTTATATGCTAAACATTTTAGTGTAAAGCGCTTCAAGTGTTCACTGTGTGGATTTGTGACAAGTTGTAAAGATAGTTTGCAACTACATCTGAATGCAAAACATTGTGGTAAGTATTTCCAATGTACTCAGTGTGATTACGCATCATCGAAGAAACTAGCTTTTCAGACACATTTAATGGCTAAACATTCTGATGAAAAGCCTTTTAAGTGCTCTCATTGTGACTATGCGACAGTATATAATACCACTTTTGTATTAAAAAGCAGTTTATGTAGCTAGTAAGCCCAGCTTCTAGACCAGTAAATGGATTACCTCTCTGGAAGAGTTAGCATTTTCATCAAGATGTAAAATTCT
>LQNS02277812.1:7884926-7900677 GCA_001587735.2 Parhyale hawaiensis
GGAGATAATACTGACACTATTTTTCGTTAAGAGGGGCGCTGGTTACACAGAAGTGATGTGAATTTTTTTTTAGATTATGATATACAGTATGCAGCCTAAAGTGAGCTAGGGCGAGTAGTTACGGATTAAAAATGTTACGTTTACAGGGATTAACAAAAAAAAAAAAAGGTTCAAGGGGAAATTTAGAATTTATAGACCAGCTAACCATATTCAGGAGTGAGGGAGAAACAAACATGAATTCTCAGAAATAGCTACTAATGCTAATAATGGAACAAACTTGAATTAAAATAGAATAGATAGATTAAATTACAATGAAAGAGACGCTGCGTATTTCCAATTTAGTTAAATTATATAATCGTGATTTTCCTATTTGTGATAGACAAGGATTTATATATGTAATATGACTGATAGTTAACGTCAGCCGGTATTTTTCAGTGCCCCCCCCCCCTCCAGTATTATATACTTCCCGACCTCCCTGGTTACAGCAATAGCAACTCGGCGTCAACTCCTGTCGACTGCAAGACGACCTCACTTTTTGAGGTTTTCCCACCGCACCGTAGCATCAATCTGCTAACAAGCCTCGCATCCTGTGGCCATGGACGCTTCGAGCGGAGGCCAGTTCGAGCGAGCACCTAATCGAGCGGGAGATTATCCGAGCGTTGTAAACAAACGCTCTTTGAATCGTCGATGGTTATTGGCGGCGAATGTTTTGCTTTAACACTTTTAATAACTTGTTTGAAAGTCATTTGTAATTGGAGGGCGAGTTCATGCGTCCCTCACACGTAACGTGCTCAATCGCGAAAATGCACACAAGCTGAAGCCTGTTGTTATCAGAATTTTCTGGGGTTGTGCGATGTAAAACGAGTTACCCACTTAGTATTACTCGATATCAGGAAGCAAAGAGCGTAAACGCTCTTTGCTTCCTGCTATAAAAAAGTAAATGAGACAGGATATCTCACAGCGTAGGCGTGTGTTAATAATTATTGCTATTAATGACGCAATAGCCCTTGATACAGTTTTGTAAAAGGTCCCTGCAGATAATTCTTCCATGAGAAATTTATTAGGTACCACAATCGAAGGCTATTCTCCATAAACCTAATAGACCGACTGCGAGAGATGATCTCAAAACGTATACAAACCATATACAGAAATATTCGCTTTTATTTTGATGTGTATCAACTAGAAACAATAATAATACTTCTAACGCATATTTAGGGAACTAAGTCTTCACCGGTCGCAAAACGTAATTATAAGCATTTTATTCGATGCATGTGTAACGAGACTTGCAACTGCACAGTATCATATTACACAGATTGCAGCCCACCGTTTCCACAGGGTAGAGAGTGTGCGAAACACCTGGTAATGCCGATCCCACTCGCTAGTCAAAAGAACGAAAATCGTCATCGTTTCGCCAGCATGCATTGATGGGCTCATTTAAATAGCACAGACTTGCAAAGAATTTTGAGTTATAAATTTCTCCAGATATAGTGAGATGTCCAAAACTTATCTACGGCACTTGCGGAGTATGCTGAACTGGCGGTAAATATTTTTACGCGATTTCTTGGCGCGCGGTCGTTGCCAAAATGGTGCGGCAGATGAGCTGCCCAAATCGCATCTTTCAAACTTCCTCTCCAGTGGCAAGCGCTTCAGATGCCTCAGCAGCGCTCTCACCATCACCCCGGTGACTGAGCCATCTCTTAGGTGCCCTGGTCATCTGGTCAGCCCTGTTTTCGTCTGTCGAAACGAGCCGAAGATCTACTGCCAGATCATGCTCAGCGGTCGTCTCACGGTCACTCCTGAAGGTCCGTTTTCTATGCTGCGACTGTCGCGACTTTTGTCGCTGCGCGGCGAATGAAAGCATCATAGCGGCGCTAGCGCTACACATTTCAAAACCCAGCGGCGCTAGCGCTACACATTTCAAAACCCAGCGGCGCTAGCGCTACACATTTCAAAACCCAGCGGCGCTAGCGCTACACATTTCAAAACCTAGCGGCGCTAGCGCTACACATTTCAAAACCTAGCGGCGCTAGCACTAACCATTTCAAAACCTGGCGGTGCTAGCGCTAGTTTTCGGCATATGTATATATATCTACTACTAGTCAAAAATCTGGAAACAGTTATTCTAATGCTTAAACAAATTATATATAATAATAATTGTAACAATAAGAGAATCTCCCACCTTAGCCAGGTCCCTATCCCCTCCTGCTACAGCATTGCTGCATGAGAAGTAGCCACACACTATGTAGCTATTTATTTGTTCTTTTTTTTTGCAATACTTTAAGAATACAGATGGTCAAAAATTAGGCCAGGTTGGAGACTGTGGTCATCATATCACATTCCATCATTGACTAGGCAGGAAGTACATTCAAATGTATTGAAATACCATCTTCTACAAACTGGCTTATTTTCTACCTATCATGTTTGTGATGAAGTACCGTATGATATGCTGACCTCAGTCTCCAACCTACTCACCTCTGCAACTCACATGACCTAATTTTTCACCTGGGATACGTATCCAACTCCTATATAGGTAGCTACCAACTGGGATAAGTATTCAACTCCTAGGTAGCTACCAACTATGACTCTATAGCAAGTTCTGGGAAGCAGAAGTTAAGAGTAGGCCAGACTCAATGGCAAGCCCTTGGAGAAACAAACAGCTAAACAACTGTTTTAGTCTGCTGCTGTGCTGCCATAGCTACATAGAGATTAACCATGTACCGACACCCATTGATTTCTTTATCTGATGGCTATGTGTAATTTCATTATGAATATGCTCAAGCAAAACTTATATTTTCAGATTTGTGCCTTATTTTGCCCAGTGTATAACTAGCAATCACTAGGTGTTTTGCCCAGTGTATAACTAGCAATCACTAGGTTTTTTGCCCAGTGTATAACTAGCAATCACTAGGTTAGACATGGCATCCGTGCTATGCCAGATCTGTGAGGATGAGTTTGACTCCGACACCAAGAAGCCCCGCATGCTTGGCTGCGGCCACACCTTCTGCGAGCCCTGCCTCTCTCACATCATGTCCTCAGGCATAAGCCATTGTGCCACCTGTCGCAGTCCATTCTCTGGACCCGTTTATGATTTGCCCATCAACTTCATGTGCATGCCTGCTGGTCCTTCGTCTTCTGGCAACTCTGGGGCTGCAGCCAGTCCTGATTCGTGTCCTCTTCACAAGAAAGACATCGACTTCTGGTGCACCAAGTGCAATGTAGAAGCGTGCAAGAAGTGCCTGTCGTTCAGCCATTCTGGCCATTCCTTCATTCTACTGGAAGGTAAAGGTCTGGAGAGCATTAGAAATGCCGGACAGGAAAAGTGCCAGGCACACCAGCCGCAGCTGGACCGGCTGAGATCCGCAGTCGCATCTGTTGAAAAGCTCCTTTCCGCTGCTGAAACTAAACTGCCTGATAAGCTGGCCGTCCTGCAGGGCTGTTGGAACAAATTTTATTCCTCCAACAGTGCGCTCTTCGACCGTAACAATGACGACACCTCAGCAACGAAGGAGAACTGCGTGCAGCTCATGAAAAGCTTACAGGGGGACAACCCTGCCGTTGATGTGTCGGAGGTGAAGTCCATGCTGACTCATCTCAGCAAGTGGAACTCTAAGCTTAAGGTGAGATCTGTACCGGTTGTGCTTTCTGGTTATCACTCGCGAACGAAGTGAAAGAGGTTATAATATTTTTGTTGAGAATTTAAGTATATGTATATTTGTGCATATATGTATATAGCTAGATCGTACACTATGTGTGATGAAATTTGATTAAAACCGTCGCCAAGTGTCATCAGCTGAGGCTAAGTGCAACATTGAACTTTACTCCTATCTACCGAACATCTCCACTTGGCTCTTCTCCTGCGTTTCCCAACAGATAAACGTACTGGGCTTTCATTAGTCCATCACCACCACCCTGGTGGAGAGCCTCTTCAAATGAGCTCACGCTCATAAGATTAGGTGAGGCCAGGACTGGTTCCTGTTGCGTCGTAAAGTGTTTTTATTGCATTTATGTGGGTTTTTAGTGTTTTTATTGGTTTTTAAAGTTTTGGTGATTTTTTTGGAATATTTAATTGGCCTTACTTTGCATCAATCTTTAATTGGCCCTACTTAATATCAATCTTTGATTATTAGCAGAACCAGTCTTTGCCTTTTATCTTACCTAGATGAGACAAAGCTCATTGGACGTTAGCAGAACCAGTCCTGTCATTTTACCTAACCTTATATCTTTTAATGCCATAAAAATACACCTAATAGCTAAAAATTACACCTAATGGACCTCATTACACCCAAACCTCTCATTTGCGATATATACACACTCATCACGCGCTTTAGCACACACATCACGCACTTTTACACACACATCACGCACTACTACATACACATCACGCGCTTTAGCACTCACTTATTATAATTAATTAAACTTCACGCTTGAGCTCCCACGGACAGGTAATACAACCCAAATGAAGCATCAAGCAACACCGGGAAGCCCAACACGCTGCTAAAGGAAATCCAGAAAAAAACCATTAACAGCTGACTCAAACACCTGCAGGCCATTACGACCAAAAGCCGATGCCGGCAACAAATTCCAAACCTTAGCCGACCATGGCACAAAGCACCGACAGAACTGATTAGTTTGACATCTGAAAGCCTCCAAAGTAAAAGAGTGCGCTCCGCACGCAGCACGAGTCTCTCTCCAAAAAACCCTGAGGGCGGGGAGAGAAGAATACAACCAATGCCTCTCATTATTGTACACCTTATAAAACATACATAGCTCTGCTACTTTTTTCCTGTGGGACAGGTTCACTAGATCATTATCTGCGCACAGCCTGCTGGCTGAACTGACAAGTCGGTCCAACAGACGTACGTGAGTATCAGCAGCTGAAGCCCAGACCGGGGAGTAATACTCTAACACAGGCAGCAAAAAAAAACATAAAAACATCTGCTGACAACCTGACTATCACCAAACACGGAATTCACCTTGCGCAGGAGCCTAATCTTAGTGGAAGCACGTGACACCAACCTCCTAATATGCGGCTCAAAAGTAAGCTTCTCATCAAAGACAACACCAAGAATCTCCAAGGAGCTAGACTCTTGAAGCAAAGTGTCATCAATCTCCAGTTGGGGATGCAGCAGTACAAGTCTTCGAGACCGACTGACAATCATCGACTTGGTCTTACTAGCATTCACCTTCATACTCCAGGCCGAGCACCGTGCACTAATGCGTGACAAATCCCTATTTAGAGATTGAGCGACAGCATCACGTAGGCGAGGAGCAGGTATCACTGCTATCAAAGTGGAATCGTCGGCATAGTTGATCAACGTGTTTTCAAGCGAAGAGTACATGTCACTAGTATAGAGAACGAACAACAACGGGCCAAGCACACTGCCCTGAGGGACGACAGACACCACCCCGACTGAGGCGCTCAAAACGCCGTCAACAGACATACTCTGCGTTAGCTCAGAAACAAAATCGTGAATGATTGACAAAGCCCTACCACCCACACCAAAACACTCCAGCTTGTATAATAAATCCCTGAGGTTAGCCCTGTCAAACGCCGCGCTAAAGTCCAACTGGACAAGGCGTGCCTCCGCCCTACGATCCAGCGCAGACTATAAATGATGTGACGGCGACAAGAGAGCGTCAACAACCCAAGCCAATTCTGTACGCAAACTGACCAGCAGGCAGCAACCCCGTAACCTCAGCGAAACAACCAAGCTTACCAGCAATCAACTTCTCGAACACCTTCGACAAAATGGGTGTCAGTGTGATGGGTCGATAGTTGGCCACTTAGGGCGATACCGCACCCTTGGGAATAGGAGTAATATTCCCAGTTCGGCAACAACGAGGAAAACTTCCCAACCGTATCAGGCGCGGGAAGATCACTGCAAGCTTGGGGCAAGAACATCAGCCAGCTGTTTATAAAACAAATGAAACATGCCCACCGGATCCACACCTCCATACGGATCAAGGCCCTCAAGCAGCACCCTGATTGCACCAGACCTAAACGCCAAAGAGGTCAAGCGAGTTGCAGGGTGACATCCATGAGGCAATACGATAACATCTCTGCTCTGCTTCCCGTCGAAGTGAGCTGACAGAAGCTCCGCCCTTGCCAAGGGATCAGTAACGATGCCCCCACCTGGACCAACAAGGGGCGGCAACGAAGGTTCAGCACCGAACACTGAACCCTTTAGCTCACTCCACCAACGATGTGGATGGTCAATACTCAGCAGAGACTCCCTGGACCGCTGCCTCAGACGACGCTGTGCCTCTTCACACACAAGCTTAGCCTCGGCCCTACGATCAGCATAGGTCTGCTAAAACGTGCGGTTACGGGAACGTAGCCATGCCTGATAAGCCGCTTGTTTAGCTTCAAAAGCTAACCGACACTGGTCGTCAAACCACGGCTTATTCCGTGACCTAACAGGAATAGTCCTCTTTGAGGCAAACCTCTCCAAAATGGACACAGTCAAGTCGTTAAGCTCAGAGACAGGATCTTCATTGTGAATAATTTGGCGCCAAGGTAACGTTCTTGCTGCTTGAGTAATAGCCACCAAGTTAGCCCTGCTCTTAACGAATACCACTCTCCTAGTGTCTAACATAGGAACGATCTGGTTAAGATCCAAGGACACAACAAGGTGTGAGTGGTCTGAAGAGCCAATAGGGGAGCAAACTGTCACCGTCATCAAGTCCAGGACATCAAGTCATAACGAGGTCGAGACAGTTACCAGTAATATGCGTGGACCCGTGAAATAGCTGCACACAACTAGACAGGATGCAAAAGTCCACCTCAGCCACACCATGACAATTAGTCGGTGATGCAGATCCCGACCAGTCTTTGTGGTATGCATTGATATCACGCTCAAAAACACAAACACTGCCTTGGGATCCGTGCTTTGGATCGAGGCCATCGCCGTCAATAAACAGTCATAAAGAGAATCATCAGTTGCAGGGCTCCGATATAAGCAGAATAAATAATAATTATTCAGTCGGCCACACACCCTGACAACAATGATCTCATGGCAGGCGCATTCGTGCACTGACTGCCGGTAAGCACAGAATCCGCTCCTGACATAGACGGCCATTCCACGGAAACCAGGCCCCGATCCACACAGCCTTCGAAAAGGGGACTGAAAGCCCGCCAAGGCAAGCTCAGCATCGTGCTTTCTGCCAGCCACCAACGTCTCGGCGCAGCACACAACATCCACACCACGGGACACAAAATCGAGCTCCGCAAGGTTCGCATACAGTCCTCTAATATTAACAATAGAGGAAACGACACCCCCGAGCCCGACCCGGTCCCGGGTTGCTTTCCACATCCCCACAGATAAACAAAAGAGAGAAAAGAAAAAACAAGAGAACATAAATATACAGTAATGTACAGATAAAGACACAAGCACCTCGTGTGCTTTCGTTGCTTTTAGCTGTTGTGGCTTACTGGTAGAGAACCGGCGTGGTAATCTCAAGGTCCCCAGATCGAGTCCTGGCTCGATGCTTTGTATTTATTTTATTGAAACACAAGGGTGGACGGATGAGCCCCCTGTCTGGATAATTCCGGGTGTTGACGGGACGAGAAACTGTACGATCTTCCAGGTTATTAACTATTCAGGGTAGACGGATGAGCTCCCTCATATACACGTACGGCTCTGCCTTAATATGTTTGCCAGAATGCAGCGGGCAGCACAAATACCTCGTGTGCTTGCGTTGCTTTTAGCTGTTGTGGCTTACTGGTAGAGAACCGGCGTGGTAATCTCAAGGTCCCCAGATCGAGTCCTGGCTCGATGCTTTGTATTTATAAATACAAAAAATATACACCGGAGAAGAAATAAAGAATCCCATTAACAGAAGATAATCTCAAGCATAATAAAGCAAAAACAAATCGACAGTAACGTCAGCTACGAAAGCGGCCAGCTATCTACGCGCCTCAGACCCTGCCACATCACATCACGCACTTCTACACCCACAACACAACACCCACGTACTTCTACTAATAGCGAAGGCTTAATGTATATAACATTGTGTGGCTATTAAATCTTCAAAGACCTGCATTATACAGTAAATAATTCAGCCACATGGGGCTATTTCGGCATGCTGAAATTTCTCGACATGTGCGGCTAATGTCGGCACCCCCTTTGGAGAGACCCTGCTCAAAAATCTGGAAACCTAAGGACTGGATACTAAGAGGAATTGTAGTCTAAGCTTAGACCTAACTTTTTATCATAAACATTTGTTTTTAGGATTACAGCTTCCGTAGCTGTGCTCATTTAAGTGCAACTTTTTAGCCGAAATAGCCCAACCTTACGGTATAAAGGAATTGAAGTGGCCAATCACCACACATGATATTTATTTTGTATGTTCATCTTGAGGCACAACCTGCAGCTCTATAGCAGCGCACCAGCATAGTAACTTATACACGTTAGGTGACCTCTGCAGCCCTCCCCCAAGTCCAGACTGCCCCAGAGCACAATAGCCAAACTAGGGAGGCAAGTACGGCCCCGCGTGCCCCCACCAGCAAGAGAACACCCAGGGTATTCACAGCAAACGAGCCGAAAAAGTGAGCACTTCCCCATCAGAAAGCCACCAACAAATATCACAAACACTCACCTGTCCAGTTCCTATCTCAAAGTCCAAAGCATGGCAAGCAGACCAGCTCAGTCCAAATGAGGAAACCCTCGACAATGGGTATGCCAGTTCATAAAAAAAAAATAATCAGCATGTTCAGATTCCAATGCATCAGAACTAGAACCATGTACATTCCATTCGTGGACTTAACATCAAATAATATACTTTTGGGCTAAGTATGAGTCAGCCCCGACAGCAGCTCCACCATGCCTGCATGCACGACCCGCCGCCCCCATCAAGGCCATGTGGCACAGGGTTAGCACCACCATGGCCGAGAGCATCAAACTAGCAGCATGATTTGTTTACTCCCTACGATAGTGGCACCCTGAACACCAGGGAAACCACCTAGAAGGCAACACTCGCCTACTCTGCTGCAAAGAACAAGACAATGTCACTTGAACCTTGTTCGAAGATGTTCAAGGTGTTTTAGAAGAAAAAACAACTGGTGGCTACCTGTATATTATTCAGAGTAAGCACTGCCTGCCCAACAGCAAATGTTTGCTGGCCAATATAAATATTGAGCTGGTAGGCAAGGAAGTACCAAGTATTGCTATTCAACTAAGGCTCGTATCATAAAATAAACTGTAGATGTTGACAAATTTCGTTGAAAACTTAACGTTTTGGGAAATTAATGACTACAGTGCGCAGTGGGGGTCCTTATATACGATCAAATAAAGAACACCATTTTAACGAATACAACAAACTTCACCTGCTACAATGAACATGCCGACCCTTTCAAACTTACTCTTAAATTCGTACATCACTAAATCGACTTTCAGTTCTCTCTACAACTCTGGCGCCTCACCTGGAATTATATACGGTCTCCCTATAGTACATAAAACCAGTATCCCTTTGTGACCAATTTTAGCTGCATATAATACCCCATCTTATCCCGTTGCTAAATTTCTCGTTCCAATACTTGGAACATTTGATCACTAATCAATACACATTGCGTAACTCTTGTGAATTTAAAGACTGAATCAAAGACCTTTAACTACCACAGGAATTTAAAGACGAAATCAAAGACCTTCAACTACCATCCAATGCTTACCTATCCAGCTTTGACATCACTTCCCTGTTTACTAATATACCCGTTGCCGAAACCATAGGCATTATATGCAATAAAATTATTTATACCAATGACCTGTTCCACAATATGGACCAACCTACATTCAGAAACTTCCTTAGTCTGGCCATCAAAGATTCTTTTTTATTATTTTCAATAACAGGCTATACAAACTAATCGACGGAGTTTCCATGGGCTCCCCGCTCGACCCCACCATAGCTAACATCTTTTTATGCCATTACAAATCAATATGACTCAGCGATTGCCCAAGTAGTTTCAAACCCATCTTCTATAAACGTTATTATGTAGATGACACTTTCCTTATTTTCAGAGACCCAGCTGATTCAGACTTATTTCTGCAATATTTAAATAGTGAGCATCCCAACATAAAGTTCACTGCCAAAAATCAATCCAACGATTCTATTGCTTTTTTAGATACCCTTGTCACAAAGCATGGCTCAACACTGACTACCAGCTTTTACAGGAAGCCGACATTTTCAGGGGTTGGGACTAACTTCTTTAGTCATTGCTACAATCAATCTAAAATAAATGCCGTAAAAACTCTACTACTTGCGGCATATCATTTATTCTCTTTGTATGTAACTTTCTTCTATGAATTAGATTTTCTCCGAACCTTTTTCAAGAATAACGGCTACCCACACCAATTTCTAGATCACTAAAGCAAATTATTTCTTGACAAACTATTCAATCACGGTATAACTAAGCTTGCCGTTCGTAAATTAGACTTTTTCCACTCCCTGCCATACTATAGCAAAACCACTATCGATAAAGTCCATTCCCTGAAAGCTTTCTTCTACGAGGCCTACCTGCACATAAACTTCAAACTCTCTTACAAATACACATTCACCTTAGGATCCTATTTTAAATTCATAGATAAACCTCCCACAAACCTTCAGTCCAGGGTTGTTTACGCCTTTTCTTGCACAAGCTGCTCAGCTGTGTACAACAGCAGCACTGGACAGTATTTCAAGGCCCGCGTTGACCAACATCAAGGTATATCAAGCAGAACAAGTTTACCACTAGCAAGACTTGCACATTCAGCTCCCCGTCTTCATGCAGAGCTAAACAACAATCTAATTAGCTGAAAAGACTCCTCTATCATAGCTTATTCTAATCCAATAGAACTCGCAACTATAGAATCACTATATATCCATACAACAAAACCTAGCCTCAACATAATGACTTCAGCCATACCACTCGTCACGATCCTTAACTGACGCCTTTGCCTCTGACTGTACTTGCTCGTGTCCTTCCGCTTCCGATACAGTCCAACGCTTATATAAGGAACCTCATTGCACACTGTAGTCATTTGCCTTTTAGGTCTCCCCCTGTTAACACATGTCCAAACTAGTTCAAGCAAAATGAAAAAAAAATCTTTAAGGCATCCTTTGTAGTATATAAGTTTCGAATTTCTGATGATGGGAATTAATCTCCCTAAGCTTCAAGTTTTTTGACACCTACCGTATATGAATTACTATTCTCTCCATGCTTGTATCATAAGCACTGGCAAGGTCTGCAATGGGTACCTAGGCAAGGAAGTATCGTACCAAGTATTGCTATTTTTTCCATGCTTGTATCATTTGCACTGAAGGGTCTGCAGCGAGAAGACAAAAAAGTACCAAGAATTATTGTTCTTACAATACTTTTCTCATTTGCACTGCTAGGGTCTGCAGCTTCAGCTCCATAAATTGAGTCAGTGGAACGAGCCCACAAGCTCCAGCTCTTTGGTCATAGCGACCCAAGCGGACATTGATGCCAACGTGGAGAGGCTCTCCAATGCTCCTTTCAACCACAGCCAAACCATCTTCATCACGTCACCTCCAGCCAACACCCAGCTTGTGAGGCTTGACGAGCTGCTCTCGGAGGTCATGACCAAGAGCATCAACCTCAATCTAGTTCTGATGGGGAGCTTCTGGTGCGGACTGGAGACTGTGGACAACACAGTGGACGCAGTTGTGAGGAAACACTGGTAAGGCCTTTGTGTGTTTTAACTCTATTAGGGCACTTGTGAATTGTCACACTGTACTGGATTTGTCCCTTTGCAGCATAACCTGGATTTGTCCCTTTGTAGCATAATCTGGTTTTGTCCCTTTGTAGCATAACCTGCAATTTGCCCCTTTGTAGCATAACCTGGATTTGTCCCTTTGTAGCATAACCTGGATTTGTCCCTTTGTAGCATACTAACCTGGATCTGTCACTTTGCGGCATAATCTGGTTTTGTCCTTTTGTAGAGTAACCTGAATTTGACCCTTTGTAGCATAACCTGGATCTGTCACTTTGCGGCATAGCTAATTTTCATTTGCCACTTTGTTACATAATATGGATTTGCCACATGGTAGTGTATCTGAGCTGTACTTACCATTTCCTTATGTAATCCAATCTGAAATACCATAGCTACTTGCGTTAGTAAGAGGTGCACATTTGGGAGCCAGGAGGTGATGACAGATAAATTAAAATGGTCCCATTTCATGAAGAAAAGGAGTTATGTGTTCATGGGTATTAGACTCGTAAGAGTTAGATTCATACTGTTACTGTGTGACCGGGTAATCTGCTGCTGACTGATTTCCGAAGTTTCTACTACCACTCACTTATCTCTTGGTCAACAACCAATAGTTCCGTATCAGGAATAGCGAAGCGGACCTATAACTATTACAGGCAAATTATAAGGTGGCGAATCACAGAGTGGCACAAGGAGCAATGACTAAGACTGGTAGCTTTTAAAACGTTAGCCGGTCTGCAAGAGCACCGAATACAGTATTAACTACGCGACGCAAAGAAAATCAGGAACACTAAACACCAAGCATTATACGTAACTGAACCAAGGGCATCGCAGCACGGTGTGCCCTGGAGTTTTACCAGTCCTGGTAAAACCGTAATTGCGCACCCCTCACCTCAGTCCACAGGGCGCAAGTGTTGATCAAAGCTCCTAGCGGCCTAAAGGATTCCAGATACTTGTCACTCACCGAGCGACTGTACATTGTGGCTGACTTCACATACAATGAGACTCCTAGGGACATTGTTAGGAACTTAGTGCCGTGACTGTACAGTAGCTCAGTGCAGACAAGGGAGCCAACTAACTGGCGTCCATCAGCGTCCCAGGGTTACACACGACTGCCATACTCTTTCCAAAGCTACCTACCACCGCGGAGCAACATTCTCGCAGTCGTACTGACACCAGCATGGTGTCGTCATAGTAATCGGTTGCTTGGGAGCCAATAATGTTTTTTCCTTGTTTGCAGGACCTCCATTAGGACATTCTTCGGCAGCTGGAACACCGCAGAGTATCTCCTGAAGCAGATGACTACATTTGTACCCGGCAGCGCTCAGCCCAAGAAGAGAACCATTGGCTGCTTCTTGAAGAAAAGATACGACAACGACGTGGCACACGAGGAAGACGAGTGTCTACTTTTCGGCAGGGTTCTCTTAGAAACGTTTCCCCAGCTGGAGCGCCGTACGCAGGCGGAACCACCCCGCAACATTGCGAAATTTATTAATTTGCGTGAGTACCGAGATGACGGCGCTGCAGTAGTACGGAATTTGGGGCGTGGACTTGCGTGAGTACCGAGATGACGGCGCTGCAGTAGTACGGAATTAGGGGCGGGGACTTGCGTGAGTGCCGAGATGACGGCGCTGCAGTAGTACGGAATTAGGGGCGGGGACTTGCGTGAGTACCGAGATGACGGCGCTGCAGTAGTACGGAATTAGGGGCGGGGACTTGCGTGAGTACCGAGATGACGGCGCTGCAGTAGTACGAAATTAGGGGCGGGGAATTGCGTGAGTACCGGGATGACGGCCTTGCAGTAGTACGGAAATTGGGGCGTGGACTTGCGTGAGTACCGAGATGACGGCGCTGCAGTAGTACGGAATTTGGGGCATGGACTTGCGTGAGTGCCGAGATGACGGCGCTGCAGTAGTACGGAATTAGGGGCGGGGACTTGCGTGAGTACCGAAATGACGGCGCTGCAGTAGTACGGAATTTGTTGCATGGACTTGCGTGAGTGCCGAGATGACGGCGCTGCAGTAGTACGGAATTTGTTGCATGGACTTGCGTGAGTGCCGAGATGACGGCGCTGCAGTAGTACGGAATTTGGGGCATGGACTTGCGCGAGTGCCGAGGTGGCAGCATATAAGTGGTAGGATAATCAGTTTCTGAGAAAACATCAAATCTCCAAACCGAAAAAGCTGAATTTACATTCTTTTATGATTAAAGGGTAAAATCACTTGCCGAATTTGTAAAAAAAAGTAGTTGTGTAGTTTGGGGAACCACTGAGGTGGACTAAGTTTCGGAGTTTGATATTGTGCGACTCATTGCATTACCCTGCTTTTGGCCGTTAATTCAAGGGCAGAAGCGATAATAATAATACTGCTAACATATTATTGCCTTTGCCAGAAACATTGGTTTTTATGGAGTTTGTTTGTCTGTTAGCAAGATAACTGAAAAAATTTTGAACTGGTCTGCATGAAATTTACAGGGTACTGTCAGGTGTGTCAGCCTAAAAAGATGATTAACTTGGGCGATGATTTGTTGAACCGTTTGTGTTATTCTTATGGCGACGTAATACAGATTATTGCCAATCGATCTTCATGATATTTACAGGAATTATTGGGAAAAGATGATCAAATTTTGGTGATGATCCTCCAATCCACATGTCTCCTTCTCTTTCAGCAATATAACTCAGAAACTTATTTACGGACCTCTTTGAAGTTTACAGCAACTGCTAGCAATGTTGCACGACGCAGATGAATATAGTTTACTGATGATCTAAAAGACATCCTGGGATGTGGGTAATATTGAAGTGTTCTTTATGCCGGGGACACACTAGGCAGTCACGCAGACAACTTGATGCAAGGATGCGAGACTCGGTCATCATTAATGCCGCGGTATCTATGCTACCGATTTTAGATGCAAATCGAAACGGCCCGCGAGCTGCTTATCCAAGCAATCAGTTGAGCGTAAAAATGTATATGTGTTCCCGGCATAGGCATCTCATTGCCTGTGGAGGGGGGGGGGAGGTTGTGCGCTCTGTGAGGGCTCCTCTAGTCACTACTGAATCCCTGACTTCACACTCTCGTTGGTTCGATTGTAACGGTCACTTGCATACATTTGGGGCAGAAAGAGACGAGCCCTATTCATGTCGGAATGTCCTGAGTCTCGCGCTCCCAGCAGTACCTCAGCGACTTTCCGCAGGGGATGTTCCATCTGGTCGCAGTTCCCTGCAGGAAAGTTTCTAAGGATGTATGCGACACCCCAGAGCTTAGCGCGGCTCTCCATTCGTAAGGTATTAAGCCGATTGGTAAGAAAATACGAGGCCTAATCGGGTAATTAGTCCTTCACCCCTCCACAATAATAGACAAGGTTATGAGAGACAAGGACAGGTTTGTCTAAGTATGCGAGCACTGCCGCAGGCAAAGTCATTGTCTCAATATCTACTTGCTTTTCTCGTCCGTGAAGTAGGTGGCCGAGTAGTGATGATATGGTAGGCCTAATTGACCTATCCCGTCATGCGTGGGCCCCTACCTAGAATAGGGCAGCGTGGTAGAAGCCCCTCGCATGTGTATTTCTTTCTCTAATCCTCTTTTCTTCCCCTCTTTCCCTTCTTTGAGATACTTTGTGTTTTGTTTTCCAGTCAGTAGGAGCACGCTCGGCTGACGTAGAGACATTAAATACTAATGAGTCATCCATGGCGTTCGCACTCGGCGGCCGCGCGGAGGCTTGGGTCGCACTGTATTAAGGGAGCCGTGGTGAACCTACCAATATTATGCTGATAATAAGGGCATAGAGAAATATAGCTAGCCTATGGTAGATACCATTGTATGCATTTTGGTGCAACTAGTGCTGCTTATAACATAGGCTAGCTATATTTCTCTATGCCCTTATTATCAGCATAATATTGGTAGGTTTACCACGGCTCCCTTAATACAGTGCGACCCAAGCCTCCGCGCGGCCGCCGAGTGCGAACGCCATGGATGACTCATTAGTATTTAATGTCTCTACGTCAGCCGAGCGTGCTCCTACTGACTGGAAAACAAAACACAAAGTATCTCAAA
>LQNS02277812.1:7908602-7932039 GCA_001587735.2 Parhyale hawaiensis
CTCCTTAAATAAATAAAAAAATTTGTTAGGTATCCATTAAAGATTTTATTAGGCTTTTGAAAATGGGAGAAGTATCCCGAAACGTCAAGTTTTAATTATTAGTTCGTGTCGACTTTTTCTATTTTATAGATATATATATATATATGAGATATTGTCATTTACAAAACATAGGTATAATTAATTTGCATTCGTCAGTATCACTTGAAGGTGAATAATTATAATCAGACTGGAAATCCTTACATTGAACTAAAACAATCAGGAGTTGTTTGGCAATAACACTGTAAAGCAAT
Source organism: Parhyale hawaiensis (assembly GCA_001587735.2). Taxonomy (NCBI): domain Eukaryota; kingdom Metazoa; phylum Arthropoda; class Malacostraca; order Amphipoda; family Hyalidae; genus Parhyale; species Parhyale hawaiensis. The sequence continues at coordinate 7,908,893 of LQNS02277812.1, forward strand.
GCGCGTGTAGTTAGGTAACTTAAGCTCCTCGTGGATTGATCTGGCGACATATTTATGGCTTTCAGTATACATGTGGTCGCTTGTTCTGCTGGTCCGGTTGTGGTATGCCCGGATGCACTGACGCCAAACTCGCCATTTTGTGTACGTTCATCATGGTGCGTGCGTTAAAAAAGGCTTTCCTGTCGCGCTACAACCACGAGAAGCCCCACAATAAGCACTACCTAACCTAGCCTAACCTTACCTGGCCTTACCTAACCTAATCTGCGATATCGCGAGCAGCACACGAACTTGAACGCCACCCGCACGCACATCGATGCACCTACACAGAATCGTCGCAGACGTACATAGTGCATGGCGAGTTTGACGCCTGTGCTACCGGGATACCTGCGATTTCACTATGCTATTGTTTACACCTCCCACCATTACCATTCTTCCAAGGAACTTCGACATGGAGGCATAAACTGCTCAATATAGTTCACTATAGCCCATTTTGCTTCCTTCCTGATTTCATACTCCTACTTGCTCGTGCTTTATTCTGTACTTCCCCTTCCTTCCCGACTTATTGTTCCCATGCGCGTTGATTTTGTCTGGAAACACCGTGCATGGGTTCCCTCTTCCTAGTCACATACTGTATGTCCCTTGCTCTGTCCTCTGTGATATCGTTCCGTTCGGATACGGAGGCTTAAATTTTCTGACCATATATTTCACTATATTGTAGTCAAAACAGAATAGGCAGCCCTTTAGGGGCGGGGGGCTGAATTGAACGCAGCAGGGCCCAATCTAATCTATTGACCTATGCACTTTGAGTATTTGAATTCAAATATAATATTATCGATTGAGAAAAGTTATACCACGCGCTTAAGTGAGATTTGGCTAGTTGCTTTGAGTTCTTAGTCACGCCCATCGGACTCCTTACACTGGCTTGACTATGTTTACTCCTCCCGCAGACGTAGCCATTATTCCAAGGAACTTCTGCACGACTAACCTGCGTGACCGGTTCACCAACGAGTCCTTCAACTCGGCCATCTCGAGACTCCACTTCTATGGCGCCCAGGACTGCGACCTGGAGAGGATGGTGGCGCTCATGAAATTCTTCAAGCGACCACAGTTGTGGTGAGTCTGACGGGACTGTCTCCCAATGGGAAATTTATCGGCTGCCTATGGGAAATTTATCGGCGATTATCGGCTGCCTATGGGAAATTTATCGGCGTTTATCGGATGCCTATGGGAAATTTATCGGCTGCGTATAGGAAATTTATCGGCGTTTATCGGCTGGCTAGGAGTAAATAGTGAAGAGCATCCAATAGCATCGGATAAATACCTGTATGTTTCTGATTGTGCTTCTGTGGGTGGACCAAGTTAACGGTGTCGGATGTCAAGGTCTGATTCTGACATCGTCTGTTGGGTTTTGCCAATTTCTGACCTCTACTCCCGGACCCAAATAGGTGATTCTTACTCTTTAATCTTCACTAAGTATGCCCATACTTACCGACTCTTCGTTCATATTAGTTTCTGACTCCGACTCCCTGCCCCAAACTAGACTGACTCGATCTTTTCTCCTCAACTAAACAACCGCATTTGCACCCACCTCAAGTTTTTGTCCTACCATTGCCCGTGTTTGACTCCAACTCCCGACCAGCATGCCAATTTCGACTCCTGATTCTAGTCAGAACTTCCTGACTCCGACTCCTCGCCCTGAAATTGCTAGGCTCCTACTATATAACCCTGCTGTGAACATTGCCTGGTGCTGCGCAGGCTAATGTCGCTAGATGCTCTAGAGAATGTGTCACTAGTGTACCGTTCAGTATTGCCACTAACTGGTTCTCGCCCTCAGGGGCATTTCTTAACGATGTTTGCCGGAAAATTAGCAACATTGATGACGTCACAGCTGATCGCTCACTTTACATCACAATGTCCGTAGCCAGGATACGAGTACTATTAAGATATCTCCAGCCGCGCCAAGAGACACTGATGACGTCACAACAGACTCGAACGGTTCATTTGAAGTGCGCTTTGAAGTTGCGCGTCTGTGTCTTCCTTAGCCAGTGGTCATACCGCGGGTTTCTTTATTTAATTGCCCTCATGGGCATATTGTGGAGGGCCCTTTCCCTGCCACATTATGTTTGGGCATCACGTACCCAAGGGTCCCGAGTGCCTTCTCCGCAGGAGATATAGCATCTGGCCAAAGTTCCTGCTGACGAGGTTAGTTTTGTAAAGTTAGGTAGGCTCTCAATACTTCTTTTTTTGTTTCGGGAGGTGGGCTGCCGATCGAAGTGGCTGACCTATTTCCGTTAGACTTCTCATACTTTCTTGTATTTCGTTTCCTTCCCCTGTGCGGCGTAACTGAGTGACAGCGTCACCCGGGGGTTGGAGATGGTCAACTTGCGCCTTTTTCCTGTCGGTAGCACACTGACCAGTCTGAGACCTACCGGCATAAAGTAAAGTCATATATTTCTCCTCAAAAGGAGATATTGTAAGCCTTTGATATTCTTAGCTGCGCCAGTTGCTTGTGTTCAAAGTTTGAAGATCTAGCGACTCCGTCTCTGAATTAGCAATTTTGCCAGTGTTGCTCTCATTCTCTGCCTATGTCGTATAGCTATTATACATAATAGGAAATGTCTCTCCGATGCAGCCCCCGACTTGCTGTTCCCATGCTCGTTGATCCTGTCTGGTGGGAACACCCTCGTGCATGGGTTCCACGTGTCTATGGTCATACTATATGACCCTTCTCTTTGTTGTAAAAACGAAGACATAAACTTCTGAACATAATCTCTGAGGCAGCCGTGTGTTGATTGTCTATGAACAGCAGCAGCAACGAAGTAAAGCTCTAAATTAACTTCATGTTGCCTCCGCCACGGCGGCCACACTTTTGCCGGAGTTTAATACCCCCGCGAAGGGAAGGGCGTATGGTTGCGCTGTTGGGCAGGTATTTGTACCTGCCCAAGTACCACCTCACATATGTGCCCCACAGGTACCTGTACCTACCCAAGTGCCACCTCACATATGCGCCCCACAGGTACCTGTACTTGACCTTGCGCCTTTATTCTCACGCTCGTATGTACCCCACAGGTACCTGTACCTGCCCAAGTGCCAGCTCACGGCCGTGGGTCTGCAGTACGCCATCATCTCCACGTCCCCGTTCCCCAAGCGGGTGTTTGTGTCCCACCGCACCCTCAGCGACTCCGCCAAGCAGTGGCTCGAGCAACACGTGCGGGGCGTCGATATCAAGTGGGAAATACGCGCGGAGAAGCTCGTGGACGGCACCGACATCCTGTAGAAGATACAGCCAGCTTGACTGCACATCCCTAGGGGAAAATCTGCAAGCACTGGTTCGTGCTGCAGATATGTACTCGCTAGCCCCAGGGGAATTGCGCAGCTGCTGGTGACCAGGGATTGACAGACACCAGGCTCCTGTACGACTGCAACTCCGACCATTTCATTTCTGATTAAGGTTAGAATAAAAACGTTGAACGAACTCTGGCCAATATTGTTGCATTTGCATTGTTTTCGAATGTCTATTTTTAGAATTACGTTTCCTCATTTTTATCATAGAATGAAGACTTTAAACAAACTCTTTCGTCTGGCAAATTTTACCCTGTATTAGCTTCAAGCATAAAGATAAAAACACTCATGTTGCAGTGTAAACTTTAAGACTAAGAATTAAACACTCATAGTGCTGCGCCCTCCTAATATGTTGAGTACCGCATCCATATGAGAAAATTATTTATTTTCACTCTGCTTCATCCATATGTGAAAATTATTTATTTTCACTCTGCTTCTTTGCTAAAATTTTCAAGCTAACCGTGACAGACACTCTCGAGCATAGCAATCATCTTCGTTAATTCATATCTTCTAACGTGATCTCTGCTTACTATTCTTTTCTAATGCCCCACAGGCTGTTTTACATAAATAAATCCTTGTCTATCACAAACAGGGAAATCACGGTTATCTTATGAACTAAATTTGAAATGTGCAGCGTCTCTTTCACTGTAATATAATCTATTCTATTTTAACTCAAAGTTTTTTCAATGATTATCATTACTAGCTATTTCTTGTAATACATGTCTGTTTCCCATTTCACTCCTGAATATGGTTAGCTGGTCTATATATTCTAAATTTTCCATCGCATTTTTCTCCTCTTTTCTTTTAAATTTCTGTAAACGTACCATTTTTTTTAATCAGCAACTACTTGCCCTAGCTCACTTTAGGCTGCATACTGTATTTCATACTCTAAAAAAAAATTTCACACCACTTCTGTGTAACCAACGGTCCTCTCAACGAAGAATAATGTCAATATCATCTCCTTATTTAGATGCGGGCATTGCACTAGTAGATCTCTGCAAATTTAATGCCAATTGTCTCTTATGTTACTTTTTAGTATAATTCTTATGTAAGTACTAAGCATGAAAACCTCAGGATACTGTGTCCTAACCTTGTTGGACACAGTCTCCAGATAAGAAATATATGAGCTTATTATTATGACGCCATAGCTCCTACAACCTGCGGTCGACTCTATCGTATGTGTTCTAGTAGGGCGTTACCTGCAGCACAAACAAGTGGGCGTGGATTTTTACTTGGCGGTGTGTTAGGGCAGCTTTACCTGTGTCCAAGCATAGAATACTTGACTGTCCTCCCGACTACCCAAGTGGTCCTAACGGCCGATCGATTTATTTAATATCGATATCTTTATCAGTCAATAGAGCAACCTCAAAATGTACACTCGTTGTTGGCGATGCAAGAAATATCTCTTCCATCGAGAAAAAGACAAACATTCTTCCGAGCTAAGTATCTCCCAAGTAAGGATTACGGGCTTGGACGGAGTCCAACTAATGCCAGGACTTTTGCTGGAGCTCAGGCCTTTTATTCGCCGGATGCCCTTCCTTCCGTGAACCAGTGACGCATTTATTATTGGAACTTGGTACCTTCTGATAAAGAACTGGGAACATTACCATAAAGCCACGCCTGCTAAAATGACCCGGAATTAGCTAAGATAAGATTAATCTTACCATAGACCAGTTCTTATGTATATATGCGTGCTTCTTTCCTACAGATACATTCCTTGCAATTTTTTTGGTTCAGGTCGCTATGTTGTCTGCGAAAATTATATCGAGGTTCTACCAGTTTACCAAGCATTGCCTGATTGCCCTTTATGTTGTAGCCATTGTACTAATGATAAGATAAAGAATACCTCCACTTGTTGGACAAATAAATGATGTCTATCTGCCAACAGGCCCACTTAGGAGTGGACAGTCAAGTATCGTGTAGTCTATGGTCAAAGCTGTGACACGCTCGCCAGGTGCTGTGGCTAATGTATTTCGACATCCCCAGTTTGTCTTGATACCTGTAGCTACTCATTTTTTTTTTTTTGTGAAAGCAAAGAGATTTGTTTGTGTGCGCAGAGTTCTGGTACTTCCTTATTACTACCTTCACTGGTGTTGTGTTAATTATATGGAATTAATTTGTTGCACTCTTTTGTTTTTAATATTTTATATCTTGCTAATAACTGCATGAATTGGTTACCATCTTTCGCGTAGTTTTGATTATTTGGCTAAGTAGATTTTTGTGCAATACCGTGAAGTAGTTTGTATCACTTTCATAACTGAGTTTATGAAACTGCCGTGGCCTTTTGTATTGTTTTGTTAATTTAGTTTATTTGTTACACTTTGTCTGAAATGAAACTTTTTTACAATACTCTGACCATTTTATCAAGGCAGTTTGGGCGTGGTCAAATTCTTCTATAGCATGGCTAATTCTATGGATATTTCTAAGATCTCTGTATGTATATGCAGTGAGTTGGCAAGACTAAGATATGGGATGAACAATATTGCAGAAATATCCATTGAATTGGCAACTCTGTAGAGGAATTTGACCACGCCCAAACTGTCTTGATAAAATGGTCAGAGTATCTACAGTATAATAAAGACCGATGTGTATTTATCTGTTTGTCGGTTCATCTGTTTCTTTATCAATTTTCTATCACGCTTTAGCTAAACAGATAGGCGGAAATTAGCCCAAGTTGGAGCCTGTTCTTAATCATCCTGTCGAGCTTCATTCTAAATTGATAGGTAGAAAATTAGCGAAGTTGCAGATGATAGCCAACTTATAATCTGCGAGTGTTGAAATTCAAACAATGAAGACATCGAAGGCTTCATCGGATTTGTACGAGTATTAGCTTCTCCACACATCGAATCTATGGCAAAGTATCGGACGACTTTATGTCTGAATGCACTTCTTGCTTCTCCGAAGTTGAAATCGCAGCAATGAAGAATCTGCAGCTTCCATTAGTACTCTCATACATCTTGATTCTTAGTTTCTTCCCGTAGATAATTTCGTTGCATCAGTCATTCTCCCAAATTTAATTCAATGGTCAATGAAAGAGCTTTTGCTGAGCAAAAACCATTGGACCTGTATGGGCTATCCTTCCGTATCCATAATACTCAATCGAAGCTATTACTTTGAGCGTTTGTTGCTGATCGGCCTTCTACAAGCAAGGTATTTTCTCCATTTCAGAGAGAGAGAAAAATAGTTTCGATACTGAGCGGCTGTGAAGCCGAAAACGCTCTTCTCAGGGTGGTTAGGTTAGCAGTTGCAATAACGAAAGTATGATCAATGAAGAAGGTCATCGCAAATTCTTCGCTGTCATTTTGTGACAGCGCGGGCCCTCTAGTAACTTATAGTAGCCTACGGCTCTGTTATGTATGTACTATCTGGTTTGCTTAGCTACTATGTGCGCTGTACATTTGAAGTACCTGAAGATTGCCATTCTGCAGTACACAGTTGTCTCTAATGCCGAGCCCACACTACACATTTGCACTGACAACTTTATGTTAGGATTCGAGCGTTATTTATGCCACCGTATCTATGCTACCGATTTTAAATATCTATCGGAACAGCGTGCGAGCTGCTTATCCTAGCAATGAGTTGAGCGTGCGAACGCATATGTGGTCTCGGCGTTACACTTGCCGTACCTCACATAGTTTTAATAGAACTTACTATCCTGCTGTGCAGATGACCCAGAATGTACTGTAAGATAGACTCTAGTTATAGTATAAGTAAGATAGACTCTAGTTCTAGTATAAGTGTACATTAAGCACGGTAATGCTCATATCGACGAATACAGTCGCCAGTTGGCGCTGTAGCATTTATATCTCCAAAGATGCTGATACATTTGCTTATTTCCCTTAAGAATTTTTTACTGCGTTGTTATTGCTACAAGCCTTCAGAGTCGAAGACTTTTACGCCGACGCTGGTGAAGTGCCTCGTCGTTGCAAGTGAAACCATTGGCTCGCCTCTCTCTACTAGCATTCGAATACTAAAGATAATTTTGTATTCCTTGATATGGGTAATATAAAAGCGTGCATGTTCTCGCAATTTGTTGTTTTTCTGACCTACTCCACTTGTCATGCGTATTATCGGGGACTGTTTTTTTTTTTCAGCCGTCAGTCGAAGATCATATTTACGTAGGATAATTTTTTGCTCTGATGGATTGAGTGCAAGTTTTTGGTTCTCTTTCACCTTGTTTAGAAAATTAAAGTTCTATGTTATTTTGTAATAAAATTTCAGTTTATAACACTGAATCTGATCGGCCTGTAGCATCAAGAAGCAGAGTGTAACAGGAGGAGTCACCGCAACTAATATAAAGCTAGTTAGCCTTGACGTCACACCGACCTGAATGTTTGAGGGCGGGACAGAGACCTCAGTTTTGCGTTAATTGGGATCCTAATCTTAACTAAAACGTAAGAAGTTATATTCTAGAAGCTAGGAAACCGTGAAACGTTACTGCTCAAATTTCTAGTTATTAACGAATGTACCAGCGCGGTCTTACTATTGTGTAGTCTATAACCTCCACAAAAACGCTCAAGCACATGCACTTGAAGGGATTAACTCAACAAATAATACATGCTAAAAAATGCCTTGCGAAAAGCATTAGCTATGAACTGAATGTGAATAAGGCTTTCATCAAATAAGTTTAATCTTCACCTCTCGCTGCCGGGACAGCCACCAGCATTCATTGCAATTTTCTATTAATACCATTCATTGTACAAGTTGTATAGATCTTTATTTATGTAATTAAGGGCTCAAAGTTCGCAATTAATCGCTGGCTTCATTACGTAAAATGCTCATAATCTGTCCAGCTGCACTATTGGTCGATGTCATTCAATGCCTGTTTACCGCGAGTCATCCCGATACGCTCTAAGCTTCCTGTGTAGCACGGTATAGAATTTTCCTCCTTTTTCTGCAGGTCAAAGAGACGAAGAATGAAATAAATTTATTAAGAAAAATTACAAACTCATTCAATCGTGTCTTAAGTGAAGAAATATAAAAATATAGCTATAGCACAACAACTAAACTCCGATACAAATATTGCATTTAAATATATTATACAACCCTAATTTAAAATTTTCTTCTCATGGCATACACTGAAATTTAAAACTATGAACAATGCAAAAAGTAGCAGCCTATATGGAGAGAAACGTGTACTTATGCACGAGTGTTTCCAGTAAGTCTCGTACTCTACCAACGCGGATGGAATTGCAAAGCACTAGGTGGGAACATGAAAATTCAAGAAAGCAGAAAAATGCTCGAAGAGAAGGCGTTCCGAAGGCCAGGTAGGCTAATCATAATCAAACGTGAGAACATAATTACATAGGTCACTATTATCTAACTTTCTAACCTCTTTTTTGCCCTGCGCCTCTTCTGACAGGAAGGGAGGTGCGAGCATCTCTAACCCTACATGGCTCGGCTCATCGAATTCCCGCAGGTAAGCGACACATGGCAAAAACGAAAAGAGAACAAGACAGAAGAAAGGAACATCTTTGCGGAGGACCTCTTCCATGACATGCACGGGAACTAATAGAAGTCCCATGGGATGGGTCGCTTACCACCAATCGGCGGCCCACCCCGCAGAACAGAAGGGGAAATAAATAGAACCTACCCAACTTCGAAAACTAACCTCATCAGCAGGAACTGCTGCCAGCTGCGGCAAAGACGCTCAGGCTTGCCCCTGGGCGAGTGACGCCCATAGCTATATATTCCGAGAGGCCAAGCCAATATATCTTCCGCAACTCGAGGAGTCCTCGGTGGGCAAAATGTGAGAGCGAAACGCCACGTCTACCAGTGTCGGTACTGCTCATCTAAAACATTAAGGGCGAATTTCGCTAGTTTGTAACGAGCTGAAAGTGTTAAGGCGGGTGCACACCAGAGAAGTATGCGGCTGAAGTCCAACTCAGTCTCTGAGGCACAGCATTACAGACGGAAAGCTCTCAAGACACGAACCCTTCCTGTAAACAATCAAACAAAAGACGCTGCATCGTAGAACTCCATGACATTTTTCTTCCAACTGACAACACGTGACGTGGCGCCTCTAACCACTAAGCCGCAAGCTTGTAATCTCTTATAGACCTAAAGTCCGAACAATAATTTATTCCATTTATGCTTTCATTAACCACACCGCACACGTTCCGTACGATACATAACGTTGGCAACATTCGGTATTTTAAAAAAAATTCTAACAGCATGGGATCAGGAACGCCGTGAAGCAGAGGGACCAAAAAAGAAGAACATCAGCAGCATATTTAAAAAAGATGAGTACGCAAAGAAAAACCAGACAAACCTTACGCTTACCTAGGCACCGTTGGCACACACTTCATTAAGTACTACTTTGAGCAAACCATAAAACACTAACTGCTTAAAGCAGAGTATTAGCACTACTTAAAGTACTTATGAGTATCAAGTACTTAAGCAGAGCATTGAGCACTACTTAAGCATAGTATTAACCACTACTTATATTCACTAAAACCAACAGCCCCGGAGACGACCACACCACCAAAACAATACTACAGGCAGTCCTCCACTTTCATTGTATTGGCCTACCTAATCTACCATAGAAGAGGAATTAAATGAAAAAACACGCGGTATGACCACAGGCTAAAGAAGACACGGACGCACAACTTCTAAGCGCGCTTCAAATGAACCGTTCGAGTCTGTTGTGACGTCATCAGGGTCTCTTGGCGCGGCTGGAGATATCTTAATAGTACTCGTATCCTGGCTCGTATCCTGGCTACGGACATCGTGATGTAAAGCAAGCGATCAGCTTTGACGTCATCATGATCAGTGTCTCTTAGCGCAGCTGGAGATATCTTAATAGTACTCGTATCCTGGCTACGGACATCGTGATGTAAAGCAAGCGATCAGCTGTGACGTCATCATGATCAGTGTCTCTTAGCGCAGCTGGAGATATCTTAAAAGTACTCGTATCCTGGCTACGGACATTGTGATGTAAAGCAAGCGATCAGCTGTGACGTCATCAGTGTCGCTAGTTAGTTAAGAACAACCTTATTCCAACACAAATCAGCTGTTCTAAAAGGAAATGAATGTTTTCGTATCTGATACGGCGGGAAAACCCTCATTATAATAATAAAAGGAAATGAAAAAGACATATAGAATGCCGAGAGAAAAGTGGAATTGACCCACGAGGGTGCTGCCACACAGAACTAATGGCTATCTAATTTAACCTGCCGAGTACTCTGAGGTGGTAGAGCATATCGATGAAATTTTCCCTTAGAGCTCCGTGCTGTTTTCCTATCACCAGGATGGCGGAGTCAGGGGACCTACATGGAAATGGCCAACCAGGGTGGCGGAGTCAGTACCTATATTTGGGGCTCAAAAGTCATAAATGGCTAGAGCCTGGAACCAAAGCATATAGACACGAGAAAAATAGTCCGAGTCAAATGAGCTTCAGGACCAAGAAGCTGGAAAGTGGTAAAATACAGAAGACGGGGTTCCAACTCTGTCGCTGTGGACGTGTGTTAGTAAGACGAACATCTTACGTAAAGGACTGCCTTTAGAATACAATTAGGTAACAACTACAAAATTCATGCCGCTTACTTGCAGAGAATACACGACAAAACCGCACCTCCTATCGCGGTTGCTCGATGTGATTCAAGCGAATTGCAATACTCAACACAGAAGCAGTATGTTAGGGAAGCATACGCTGCTCAATGAACTTCATCCAAGGTAATTATCGATAATATAAAAAGAGACATGCGAGTATACAGTAACGGAATATTGTTTATAAAAATCCTAGGAGTTCAGCTAGGGTAATTCAACTCCGCAACAATGACAGTAGTAGATGAGTTACTAGCGCTCTTGAGTGCTAATACGAGCCCACAATGACAGTAGTAGATGAGTTACTAGCGCTCATGAGTGCTAATGCAAGCCCACAATGCAAACTAGACAACACAGAAAAAGCTCACGTGCGTGTCCCATTTTAGAAATATTTAGAAGCTGGAGTGGAGGTCCCTCCATTTAGTGGCCGGTCTGCCCAGCACAGAAGACCTTCAGTGCCCCGAACTTGAGCTGACCATAGGCCTCGGCTCAAACCCTGACGTCCCACTTTAGGACGATGTCGCGCTCTTGAGCCAGTCTGGAGATCCAGGCTCTGTCTTTATTCATCAGGTCGTCCTTCTGCAGCAGTAGCGTCTTGCAGAGCTTATCCTCCTGAACCATCGTGAGCAGACACTCGATGTCTCCCACTGCCAGCCCACACTGCGGCAGGTAGATACAGTCCGTCCTGCGGCAGAGTTACCAAGCTATTATTACTGTTATGAGTAGGGGAAGCCTCGGTCTCCAGAGCAGAGGTGATTTTACAGGAAATGCGGAACCCATGCACGACGGTTTCTCAATGCGGGATCAACGACCATGAGAGCAGCAAGTCGGGAAAGAAGACAAAGAAAAGATGAAAATAAGATTAGTAAGAGTATGAAATCTGAAAGAAACAAAGTGGCCACGAAAGACAGACGTCCCGAAGGCTTCGCTAATGGCTACGATACGCTACACCAGTGCTGTGTGGTGCCGCTCTCCCTAACATAGGCCGGGCGAACCTAATCTAACGCTATGGCCTCTCACACTAGGCGTCACAAGGGGCACCTGAGTGGTTCTCCGGTCGCACAACTTACCATAATAGCTATCGGATACCTAGACATAAGGGACCTATCCCTATGGCTGGCGCAACCTACGCCTTTTGGAGGTGCTACTCCCATCAACATAGGATGACAAGCAGCACTGTCACTAGAATTGAGAGACGGGCGACTTGACCCAAAGAGTGTGTGTAGGTGTGCAAGTCTGCACTACAGTATTTGCAATCAACATACAAAGCGAAATTATTATTGTTACATTAGATTGTTTAAGCCTCAGTTTCCCCAACAGCGGCGATCTAACAGAAGAAGAAATACAAGACATCCAGTGTGACTACCCAACGTGAAACCAAAGCACGAGCGTATAAATATTAATAATGAAAATACCCAAATAACAGGGGGTTTAAAGACAATCAAACCCCTTACAATGGAGCTAACTTAGCTTATGGGAAGCGGGAGCCGCAGCAACATACTTGGGGGAAGGCCAGTCAATGTCAGTTCTGCCAAGTGTCTTCACGACGTCTTGCATCCACAGCAGCTTGTCCTCCTTCAGGCTCACGAAGTGGAAGTTGAGGCTGCCCACATTACGGGAGATGGGCGTGAGCTCTGAAAGGTCGTCCAGCTCCTGGTCGATGCACAGATCTGGGAAAAGGCACATTCTTTCAGTCATCTAAACTACGTCTACTCTTTCGATAAGATAGGTAGCATATTCGTCACGTTCACTAAACTCACAGCATACTCTAAATGGACAGCAAGTTTTCAACAGGCCAACAACTAGCTACTGCAAGAATCTGCGCACCAGCCATATTGAAAATACCAGCAGAGGATTAGATTAGATTAGATAGGCGGCAGTCGACGAACAAACAGGCCCATTCTCAAAAAGATACCGAAACTTGCGTCCCGGCCTTCTAAGAGCTATTGCCATTGAGTAGGATATAAACGACTGGGGGAAAGAGAAGAAGAAAAAGAAAAGAAAAGGAGGGAGAAGAGTCTCAGCAAAAGAGACGATCACGAACGCACGAAATTACGATCAATAGCCGCTGATATGCGGAGTTAAAGATGTCAGACAGTGTAGTTGGAGCGGAAGAGAGAAGAAAATGGATTTAGGAAGCCCAGGAGGCTTTAGCCGTTAAGAGTGTGCGACTCCTGGAGGAGGAATCCTTAGCTGAGGGGGATGTCTCTCCCAATGTAAGTCAAGACGATTTTTAAACGCGTTGACTGATTCCGCACTAACAACGTCGCAAGGGAATCTACTCCAAATGCTGACTAAGAAGTAGGGAAAGAACTGCTGACTTAAGGGGATTCTCGAGGTCGAAAATGAATTTTTTAACTTATTCTTTTTTTCGACTAAAGTCAGAAAAGACACCTTGAGGAACATTGTCAGTAATTTTCAGAGTTATCTGATCACTATTTTCGAAGTTATTAGAGTTCAAAACCCCAATAGCGGCACCGATGCCTGGGGCACTGAAGCAAAGCTGGCATGCGTGCGCTAGCGATTTAGAGGCGCTCTGGCACTCTAAAATACGGGCCAAAATGACTTCTCAAGGGCTACTATAGCAAAACGAATCCTAAGGAACATTGTCAGTAATTTTCACACCAATATGGTCTCTATTAGTGAAGTAATTAGAGTTCAAAAATTGAACAGCGGCACCAATGGCATACGTGAAGGTCAGTGGAGACGCCCGCTAGCGATTTAGAGGCTCTCTGGTACTCGAGAATACGGGCCAAAATGACTTCTCAAGGGCTAATCTAACAAAACAGACCCGAAGAAACATCGTCAGTAATTTTCACACTAATATGGTCTCCATCTTCGAAGTTATTTGAGCTCAAAATGGCATCCAGCACTGCTTGCAAAGAGGCGGGGACAGTTTCTAGCTGTCTTACTATAGGCTCTTCGTAAGACATTTCTATTGGTGTTTCCACAATAATTCGTTCAGTGTGGTTAGTGCTCCACCAATGACAGCACGCGGGGAAGAAACATCATAATATTTCGTCCCCGCATCAATGCTTGGTTCTTCCGGGATTACGTTAGAAACGAACCGCGCGCATATAGATGGCTGCACCCGTTTTCAACGGCGCCTCCCGAATAAATTAACTTTTTCAACTTTCAATCTCTACTTCTCCTACGGTTTTAAAGCTAGAGCGATGAAATTTGGTCAACATGATCAGGAAGCCTTATTCTACAACTAAGCGGGTCTAGTTTTTCGAATTACGAAGTTAGGCAGCTTATCCGTAGATTTTTTAAAAAGCTAATTTTTTTTCGAAAAAAGTGAATTCAAAAAATAATTTGAAATTCAAAAAAATAGATCTGCTTTTTTGTAAAGCAAGCAGTCCGAATCATCATGAAAAAAAAAACATTTCATCTCTAGCTTCAAAACTATAGGTGTAGTTAGGCGTTGAAAAACATGTAACATACCGTTTTCTATGAATAACTCGTTTTCTATGCGTCAAATGAAAAAAATTTCTATGAACAAAAATGTCTTAGAATATTGTTTTACATACGTGTGTCGAGTTTTGAAACCGTAGCTCCAAAGACAAAAAAAAAGTTCTGAAATCTCGAGAGTCCCCTTAAGGTTGTTCTTCGAGCTTAATTCTTGAGTTTTTGACCGTTGTTTCGCAAGCGATCATTAAGGTCTCTTTCAAAGAGTCCCGTTGTAGGTACGTCGTTGAAGCTATTCAAATACTTGAATGTTTCTATTGGTTGCCCCCCGAGTCGTCTTTGCTCGAGATAGATCAGACCCAATTCCTTTAGGCGACATTCATACGACTTGTTTCGCAGCTGAGGTATCAATTTCGTTGCTCTGTGTTGGATTCTTTCCATGTTATCAATATCTTTGCACAGATAGATGGCGACCAAAATTGAACAGCAAATTCTAAATGTGGCCGCACTAATGCCTTGTACAGGGAACGATAGTGTCCTTGGACTTGCATTCAAAACTTCTGGTGACGAATCCGAGTACTCTGCTTGCCATTTTCACACTCTTGTCAACTTGCTGACTGTGCTGTAGTTTGTTTGTAATAGTGATTCCCAAGTAACGCTGTTGGCTGACAGGAGCCAATTCCGTCCCATTCATTTTCAATGGAGTTGAAGGGTTCGCGAGCGCTACGTGCATTTTTTACTGAGCAATTGTCAACATTAAAGCTCATCTGCCACGTTGTGCTCCATTCCACGAGTTGGTCAAGATCTTGTTGGAGCTCGACCCTTTTCGTGGCAAGATGGCATAGTTTTGTATCATCCGCAAATTACTGATTTTACTACGGATGTCAAGATCCACATCATTGATGTATATTGAGAACAGAAATGGGCCAAGCACGCTACCTTTTGGAACCCCTGATGATACCTGCGTCCAGTCGCTTATCTCTCCTTCAAGTTTCACTCGCTGCTGCCGACCCGTAAGCCATGCCCCCATCCATCGTAAATAGTCTCCCTGGATATCATGGGCTTCCAATTTTTTTATTAGCCGTTGATGTGGGACTTTATCAAAAGCCTTTTGGAAGTCTAGATACACAAGGTCTACACCCTTTTCTTCATCTTCAATATCAGTAATTTTTGAGAAAAAATCCAGAAGGTTTGTAAAGCAGCTTCTCCCATTTCGGAAGCCATGTTGAGAGTCGGATATGAGCTGATGCATCCTCAGGTGGTCAGTGATGCGCGTTTTCAGGAGGCGTTCGATAGTTTTGCTGACGACCATGTAAGACTGATTGGTCGATAGTTGTTGGAGCTTTTCTTGTCCCCCTTCTTATGTATCGGTATCACTTTAGCTAGTCTCCCGTTCTAAGAGACCGATTAAATACTTCGGGCAGTGGCTTCACGATGACTGGAGCCATTTCTCGTAGTACATGGGGAGTAAGATTATCTGGGCCAGTGGATTTGTACACTAAATCCACCCAGTCACGAACTTCCTAGAGCTAGAGGCTCTTTTGTGTACACAAATATCCTCGTTGAACGTAGCCACGACCAAGTCCTTTATTCGTAACATTTTCAATAGTAAATACAGAGATGAAATAGTCGTTCAGGATTGTGGCTTTGTCTCTCAAGTCATTGGTGAT
This sequence comes from Parhyale hawaiensis, assembly GCA_001587735.2. Classification (NCBI taxonomy): domain Eukaryota; kingdom Metazoa; phylum Arthropoda; class Malacostraca; order Amphipoda; family Hyalidae; genus Parhyale; species Parhyale hawaiensis. Next base: position 7,924,858 of record LQNS02277812.1, read on the forward strand.
TGCACCGTCAGGTCTTTTGAGGGGATCTATGGTTTCTTTTTTATTCTTTGTTCATTGGCATATTTATAGAATGCCTTTTGGTTGCGTTTTGCCACAGTAACTACGGATACTTCTTTTTCCCTTTTTGTGGTCCTGGCTATTTTCTTTACATCCCGACATGCCCTTATGTGACTGCCATAAGTACTTATCAAGTAGGTAGTTGTATGGTTACTAGCACGAAAAGAGTATGGTATTTTTGCTAGGAACATAAAATGTAAACAAGCAATCAATCAATCAACTGTGACGTCATTGGTGTCATAAATTTACTGAAGAATGGTTAGTTATTAGGGTTGAATACTCAACCGCGTTACAGGGTCGCGAGTAGCTTTCAATGCATTTTACAGTTGCATGTATAATACGCCCAAGTACCTACCTAGTAATAGCAATGTAACTAGCCATCCTCGTGATTAGTGCTTCCTATGATTAGATACTGCCGTCTAATATTTCTAGAACAATTCACTGAATCTACCTACCTGCCTCTGCAGCATTAAGGAAAGTAGCCAATCTGAATCTGTGGCAATGCTGGCTGGCATACTCACACAGAACGAGTACATAGGCGTTCCGTTACAGCCCGCCATTTGTTAATAATCAATAGCAGTGTGAGCTATGATACATGGTCAAGAGGCAAAATTACTGTATTCTATTCTCGCCATTAAATGGGTGCAGGAAAGGATTCAAGTAGTTAAAGCACTACTTTCACAGAAATTATACCTAATCATTATACTGAATAGTTAAAGCCTCTATTTCCACTACAACGTCAACATAGCAGAGAAACAAAGTGCATGCAGTACGAGGATGACACCTGGAACCCATGCACTAAAGAGTTCCCTAGTGCATGGTAACAGCAAGTTGGAATGAAGAGGAAGGGCAGAAAAACATCGTTTTAAGCAAGAAAATGAGAAGGGGGAGGCAAAATGGATACAAAGGAAAGCTGTTCCAAAGATGAAATTAAGGCTAAGGTAACCATCAAAGTACCTGGGGAGGCATTGCTCGCCATAACATAGGATGGGCAACCTTACCAACTAAATCCTATGACCCATCGTCTAAGGCCATCAAGTGAAATGACAGAAAAACTAGGCGCAAAGAAACTACATGAGATGGAAAGAACAAAATAGATGAAAAGAAAGTAACATTTATGCAAAGGAGCCCTGCTAAGCAAATCCCTACAGCAAAAGAATTGACCCAGGACAAAACGCTGCCAACCATTGACGAGAAGCAATTGTGGAAACGATATACCTACCTAACTTTACAAACATCAGCAGCAGCAACAGTCAGACGCATAACTCTTAACTGAGGGAAAGTAATCCGGTAAGCCCCCAGGCGTGTGAGGCGCACAATCATCCTGACAGTGATGGGGTACGTCTGAATATTCCTCTAAGAAGCCATCTGATGTAAGCCCAAGTGTCATGAAGAACCTGGGGTAATATATCACGGGCAAAATTGGTACTCAGTGACAAGAGAGAAGTTGGAGACTCACGCAGATTGGTGCAAAACAAGTTCTTCTGATCAGCGAGAAGTCTCAAGCCATGAGCCGTTTCTATGCGAAACCCAAGTGTTTTCAAGCCCCGCTTCATCCTGCCCAAGGTGCGGCCATCTGTGATGGAGCCAATGAAGGAGTCCAGCTTGCGCCTGTGGGGAGAAACTGTGCCTTACACCAAGAATTACCACATTGGAAGGTAAATGCAGCAACTAGTTCCCACTCTGAGCAACCAGGTGCACACAATGCTTTATGAATCAGAGTATCTTAGCAGGCTACTGAAGCAACGTCATTGGCATTAAAAAATTGAAGTGTGTATGTTCCTACCTAAACTCCATTTCTTAAGACTCATGGGCATCAAGAGTCCAACTTCTTATCATTATATTATTTTAATTTAAATTGATCTACATTTTCTGTACTTTTGATTCTGTTCACTAGCATGTGGGTTCTTCTTAGCAGATTTATTGTCTTACCTGGGCAAGTACATACAGCAACGGTCTCATCACCATTTCATAAACTTTCATACTGGATCGCAGTACCCACATTTTATCCGGTTTAGCCCTTCTCCTGTTCTAATGCTGTGTTCGAACTGCTCATCATTCTTTTATTAAGGCCACAACTTCAGTCTTTTTTTTTCACTGTTTGCTATACATGGATTTTTCAATTCTTCATACATGTTTGTAACAATGCCCGGCTCAGAGTCAGCAGAGGCAAGACTAACGCTGAAGTTTTAATTATATCTGTAGCAATCACACAAGAGGTGTGCTGCATGCGTAACTCAATACGTAACTGAATCCTGAAATGCACTCTTTGTTGGCTGCTCCTGTGCATCATTGCAGCTCTTTGATAATAGCAGTGCAATCTATATGTGTGGTTACAGGGGTGTAACCCACGGGTTGTGATATATCCAGCAGCTTAAGTCTCCATTTTCACAACAAAGGTGATATCACACATGAAGAAAGAAGAGATATTCTATATATTAAGACTACAGACACGTGGAACCCATGCACAAGGGTGTTTTGCCACAAGATCAATGTCCATGGAAACAGCAAGTCAGGAAAGAAGAGGAAGAACAGATAGAAGAAATATCAGTAGAAGTATGAGATGGGAAGGCAGCAAAGTGAGCACAAAAAAAAAAAACACGTCCCAAGGGCCTAGCTAATGACTAAGGAAAAACCTACAGTGTCCCCTGGGGCCGCCACTCTCATCCACATAGGGTGGGCGAACCTAAACTTACACTTAACCTATGGCCCAGCCTATGCCCCCTTGAGAGGCCATGGGTTGTGATTGCAAAACGCCTTAGGTAACAGATAAAAAAAGGTTCAACTGCTGGACCTAGTAAGTACCTATCTAACACTTCATATCATAGGATAGTGAGTGCTTTACAAGTTGATAAAAAAAGAGGAAGAAAAGTTTTCCATGAGTAGGCGTGAAAATGGTCACACAAGGAATGATGCATAAAACAGCTGGGCGGAGTGAAAGTAACCTGTTCAGTCTTTCAGCAATACAATGCCCTCAAACTTGAGCCTGAACCGAAACATGTGGCCCATGCAAAGCGGGTGAACAACATAGGTAAAACCACAACGAGGACAATGAACCCACACGTGGGACCATTTTAAGCAGAGTTACAACATAAGTACGACCACAACATAGACGATTGCATCCACCCCTTGGCAAATCATACAGCTACAGATATACAACATAGGACCACAGCACAGACAACAAGACCCACCCATGGCCACGGTTGAAGAACTTCACGACAGGGTCATCAGCGTTGACTATATCCAGATCCTTCCTCCAGAAGCAATCCAGCAGCTTGAGGTCAATTTCATCAGTGACGCGCACCAGGCCAGAGAGCAGCTCATCTATGCACGCCAGGGGCTCTGGGGGACTGGAACAGACCACAGCCCTGGACGGTTTGAACGCCGAATCCCTCAAGGTGGCCAGTGCTCGCCTCCCCTCCATCTCTGATGCAATGGACCACTCCTCCCCATCACGGAAATAGTCCTCGGGAGACACAGGCTGGAGAGCAACTATGTCTTGCTTGCTCTTATCCTGGAAGAAAAATGTACATCTATTAAGTTTCCTTAAACTGTAGCTATATGATGGATTACAAGAGGCTGGTCAGGCTACTGTATTTTGAGATCTGTCTCTGTACACAGCACACCGACTTTGTCTCTACGACTATTTGAACTGCAGGTGTCTTATACAACACCCAGCTGGCCTATAGGTATTAAGTCAAATCAAAGACTTAGTCTCAATGCTTGTTTGAAGTGAAGCTTACTTATACAATACCTTGATGGCACTATAGGACGGTTATGACCAACCAAGGCAAACCAACTAGGCATAGTCTTTATCAAATGGAAGAGCAGCTGTCTCGCACTACATCTGGTACTGTACCAAGGTAACTTCACCATGGAAGTTAGTCCTCTAATTCTATTTTTGCTTGTTTTTCCCTTTCTATTAGGACTGCTACATAAGGATTGACCACTGATGCCGTTTTTTTTTCTGATCAAGATTCTTACCTAATATCCTTGCAGAGCCATTCCTGTATCCTCCAAATGAAGTAATAAATGAATGAAGTCAGTTAGGGGTTTCGAATGGAGACTTTGTATTTCATCTTCTGGGCCCACTGATCATGTGTCAGAACACCCTCATATCTGGGCTTCACATTTCTGTCAACATATGGTCACACTCTGTGTCCCTTATTTCTGGTTACATTGCTGTTGTTTTAATAGAAACAGAGGCAGAGATTACAGTAAGCCATAGCGAGTGCCTGTGGTTGTTGGCTGTCTACACTGACTTCAACAAGCCTTGCTAGCACATCTAAAACGTAAGAACCGTAATCCTATGTGGAGGATATTTGTGCAATGTTCTCTGTCGTCTTGTAGTCACTAGTCAGCAGTCCATACCTACCAGACTGTAAGCTTATCTGTACTGCCCTTACAATAAGTGATGGCCTCAGATGCTGTTCATTTAGCAACTAAACTCAAGTACCTCAGCATTTAATCTACAACAGCTCTCTCCATACTGTGAGTGCCTGGAAAGTTTCCCCAAATTGGTTTTCTATAATAAAATGTAATGGGTCCTGCCCACCAATCTGAGGATGATTGGGTAGTATTTGCTTCAAAAAATTCCATTACCTACTCTACCTCCACAAACAGGTAGATCTCACACCTGTAGCCATCTCAACGTAGGTAGTATAAAAATGCCTTACAGTGCCAATATAAATAGGATGGCCAAACATATTTACAACATGTACAGAGGACTATTTTCATTTTTAATTATAATACCTATGTATTTAGCTATAGCTTACAGGATGTAGCTACTATATATGTAGCCTGCTACAGTAACAACTCATTAATGTACATAAGCTCACCAGAAAAATCTATTGCTATAGTATTAGAACCTCAGTATAATCTGCTTGAAAATCTATTAAAATTACGTTCTTGCAAGGCATGTAGCTACTCAATACCGAGGGCCTCAGTTGTACACTGAACTTACGGAAACACCAGAGATCCACTGCTGCAGCCTCTCCAGCCTTCTCGCCATCTTTTCTGTAACAGTCTTTTGATGAACTCGAGACAATGCTCCCACCATGGTTTTCCTTCTCTTGGCCATAGAAGCCCTCTCTTCTTCTTCCTCCTCCTCCTCCTCCTCCAAATCATCGGCCTCAAGTTCTCGCTTAAGTGAATTTAGCCGAGTCTTTTCAACCTCAAGATCCTCTTCTAAGTCCTTCATGTCAGTGATAAGTGCTAGTCCCCTGGCGCACATATCATAAGCAGACTGCAGTTCAGCAAGCTTTTCATTTCTTTTCTTTGTAAAACTTTCCATGGCTTGGGTACAGGTTGAATTGCCAGCAACCAACTCCTCCATATGAACTATGGAGTGTCTGACATGCTTGTCACTAATGCACTTCTTGCACAAGGAGCAGTCGCAGTGGCCGCACCAGAACTCGAGATCCTCCCTGTGGTCCGAGCAGGGACTGATGTCGCTCATGGCCTCAACAGAAGACAACATCGACTGCAGGGCGTAGTTGACGGGCATTCGCCTGCGATGGGCATGGAAATCTGTTCGGCATGTTGGACACAACCTGTTGCCGTGCTGCTCAAGGCCTGCAATGCACGGCTGGCAGATGGTGTGGCCGCATCTCAGAACCAACAGCTTGCCACCTGAGGCACTGAATCTCTCGCAGCACACCGGGCACTCAGGAATACTATCTTCCATCTCCAAGTGCAGCAGCAATAGATACCTACCATCAAATCTGAAACTAAAAATCAACAGCATTTAATAGCTACCCTCCAATTTTAAATAAGGGTTTTGTTTCTTAGCAGTTTTTTTTTTCAAATTCAAAATTTGGTAGGTATATTGTGATTCTATTTTGAGTTGTTGATGTTTTTATTTTTTTAATTTAGTGTAACTCACCTCTGCAGCCCCCAAAGCCCAGGCAGGCCAGCCAGACTAGGGAGGCAAGCACGGCCCTGCACGCCGGCACCAGCAAAAGAACACACACGCATGCACAGCCAACGAGCCGGAGAAGTGCGCAGTTGGCCATCGAAAAAACAACACACACCCATATGGATGGTCCCCAAGGAATAACAAAAACAGCAAGGGCATGCGGCACCAGGCAAGCACCACCAAGGCAGACGGCTAGTCATTATTAGTGACTCTCAAGCCATCAGACTTTCCAAGCACCATCAGTAATATAGATAAGGCATCAGGGGTAGCTCCCAAAATGGAGCGCAAGTAAGTTAGGTAACTACTTAATGGGAGAACAAATACAAACAGCAGGGATGGCACCCCAAAAATCCCACAACAGCAACACCCATCAACCCCACCATAACAAACAAGACCACCGAAGTATGCACCGCCAACAAGCCCAAGACACCTGCACCATGCCAACAGGAACACACAGACATCACACATAATCAAACAATACCTCCCCCAAGTGACAAGCAAGACGCCCCTTGAATACATCCAAGGACTGGGACAGCACAACCTCCTCCAGCAAAGAGTTCCAGAGCCTAATACATCTAGATGGAAATTACCTACTTACAGCCTCAGTGCCAAAGTGCGGCCAAACCAGCTTCAAAGAATGGCCTCAAGTTCTGCCATGGTTGGCAAAACAAAACAAGTCCTGCATCTCAGCACAGCCTACCTTCCCCACAAGCACCTTCCAGCACTTAATCAAATCCGCACGAACTAACCTTCCCCTGACAGAGAAAAGGTTCAGCCGCTTCAACCTCTCACCATACTCAAGTTCGCCAAGCCCCTCAACTTTCGAGTCTTGACTGCAGCCTCACTTATTGCTCTGAGGCCAGTGGGCCTATATCCACGCACAAACCAGTGTGTGTGTGGGTTTCCCAGTTAGCGTCTTCCGGGGCGGAGATGGCAAAAAATCTTTAGTCCTAGCTTAAATACGGTACCGTAAGATTGGGTGACTTCGGACAAAATGAAGGGTTTTTTTCAGTGCCACTTCTTCATTATTTGTGCTGGAGTGAAAGTTAGTAGTTATATTTGTAGGCCTTAGGGGTGCCTATACATTAGCAATGAAAAAAAAATCCACGCCTGAAAGTTTTAGAGATATTTGTGGTTAAAAAGTGTCCGAAGCCACCCAGAGGGTCAGGGTGGCCTCGGACAGGGGTGGTTTGACTTCGGACACCCAT